>SNQJ01S0028015.1:25814-47301 GCA_010110895.2 Picea sitchensis | reverse complement strand
TTTGCTTTCCATCTTTTTTTGACTTGTCACAGTGATATAGCCAGGTGTCCTGGTTTCCTCTACAGGCAGGACACCTGGTTCATAACTGGCATGTATTTCCTTTTTTGGATTAAGCTCTAATAGAAAGGTCCCAACTTTTATTTAAAAAAAAAAATGTCAAATCAAAATTTAAGGAAAAAATGTGGTGTGATAAAGAGTTAGAGAAAAAAAGAAAATTAAGGTATTATAAAGATGTAATAAATCTTAATATAGAAGATTAAAATTATCTATTTGTTTTGCCAAGTGTAAAAAAAAAAATAAACATTGCTAAGATAAGAACAAATTCTCACTAGCTCCATAGTGAAACTGGCGTTGGTCTGTTCCTAAAACATCGTGGGATGAAAGAGTGTATCACCTTTGAACATTGAGAAGATTGAAGATGAAAAACACTTTCTCTTAGATTGTCCAACCTATACCCTAAAGAATCCCAAGTAATCACTTACCCTCTTAAGGTCCCATAAACGAATTCGATCTTAATGGACCTTAATCATCATCATCATCATAAAATAATTAGGATTAATATTTTGACAAAATAAGAAATTGTTAATTTTAAATATTTATTTTATTTTATTTTAATTTTATAAAAAAATAAGATTAAAATTTAGACAAAATAAAAAGTTATTAATTTCGAATATTTATTTTATTTTATTTTAATTTTATAAAAAAAAAAAATTAAAAATTTCACCAAATAAAAAGTTTTATAAAAATTCAGTTCTGAGGTGTAGGACAATCGGTGATGGAGTGTGTTGTTAAGGCTCTCAGTGATGTTAAAATCTCAGGTTCACACGCGGGTGATTTGGGTGATTTTGATTCCCGGGTGATTTTGACACAGGTTAGTCCCACATGTCACAGACAAACTAACAGACAAAAAAAAAGTTTTATAAAAAAATTAATTTCAAATATTATTTAACAATACTTTAAAAGTCTAATAAATATGGTATAAAATTATCTATTCAATATATATATATCATTAAAATAAAATAATAATTTTAAAAATTTATTTTTATATAAATATATATTGTTTTAATTATTAATATTATTTTTAATAAAATGATAAAAATTTCAAAAAACTAATAATAATAAATGGATTTACTATTAAAAAAATATAATTAATTCTAAAACTAATAATATGTATTTATAA
Source organism: Picea sitchensis (assembly GCA_010110895.2). Taxonomy (NCBI): domain Eukaryota; kingdom Viridiplantae; phylum Streptophyta; class Pinopsida; order Pinales; family Pinaceae; genus Picea; species Picea sitchensis. The sequence continues at coordinate 46,121 of SNQJ01S0028015.1, read as the reverse complement.
ATCCTTAAATATACTTTTTAAATAATTTTTATAAAGTGGCGTTGCCCACCTATATATATATATATATAATGAATTTGCATTATCAAGATATTTCATAAAGATAAAAATTCAACATATAATTTACACTTTTTTTTGTCCTTTATAAATATTTCCACACAGATAGTTCACATTAAGAGAAAAACACCAATTTAACATATAGTTCACATTTATAAAAGGAAGGATGTGATAAATTTTAATATAAAAATAATTTTTATAAATCCACAAACACAAGTGTTTTGAATATTTACTAAATAACTTAATGCAACTTTTACTCACTCTTTAATTTCATGCTCACCTTGTCATTAGATCATTTGATCTTATCTCATTAATACAATTCACACTAATGAATAAAGACTTCAATACACATGTTTTTAAATCTTAAGATAGTTTATATTTATAAAAGTTTATAATAATAATAATATAATAATCTATTTTTAAAGTTATGGTTAAGTCACACCAAATTGATGTATGAGACCTTCTTATTTGTGGGACAAGAAATCCCTTTCTGCCTAATTATTTGACTGATAAAGTCTATGAAAAAATTAAAAAAAATAAAATATGATAAATTTTAAAATATTTTTTTTTTTTATAAATCCACAAATATAAGTGTTTTGAATATTTATTAAGTAACTTAATACACTTAATTTTTACTCACTCTCTAATTTCATATGAATTCACTTTGTCATTTGATTTTATCCCATTAAAACAACTCACAATAATAAAGACTCCAACACACATCATGTTTATAAATCCTCAGAGGTTATGATTCTCACATACATAATAATAATAAGTAAGTCTTTATGAACAACATGTTTATGAGTAAGTCTTTATGAACATGTTTATAAAGACTCATAGGTTATGATTCTCACATACATAATAATAAGTAAGTCTTTATGAATTTTTTTTGAGAATGGCCATCCAAACCTTAAACCTAATTGGTAAAAAACATTTTTTAATAACATTAATGTGAATTACACAAAAGAAACAGGTTGGGAGAATTCTTTGAACATCAAAAGAAACGGGTTAAGAGAATTCTTTAAGCACCATGTTGAAGCACATAAAAATTCACTAGAAGATAGATGAATATGAAATGTTGCATTTACAGTATAAAAGATATGGTGAACTTGATAAAAGATTATGCAGCTCCTACACAATTCAATCTCTTTGTTATGTGGAAAAAGACATATTGGATGAACCAATTGCTTATTACAAGTGAGGTTGAAGGAACACATCCTATATATATTATGAGAAATAAGCCTGAAATTGAATGATGTTTAACACTCTTAATAAAAATGATGAATTGAAATTGAATGATGTTTAACACTCTTAATAAAAACGATGAATTTAAAAAAAATACATCGTGACTTCGACCTATTACCAACAAGCTCAAAGGTAAATCTACATATCATATAAACCTCTCATCTAAACAAAATTAATATATAATAGACGAAGTTGGTTTAGACGATTGTTAAGTCAAATACACTTATCAAATAAACATCTTAGTGGAAAAATACTAAAAAGAACTAAACATTGATGTCTTACTCTCTTATCCCATTTTATGCAATGTCATCATCTTGATGAGGGATTGCACATAAGTCTAAAACGTCAAAGCCAAGTAAATGAGGGATTGCACATAAGCCTAAAACGTCAAAGACAAGTAAATGTATGTAGGTTTTTCTTAATTCTATATAAATCACTACATAATATGATTGAATTGAAGAGATACATATTCCGATCATAGGGATCTCCATGTTTATTTCATTTTGATTTTAGAATTAGGTGTCACAATATCTTAAAGGTAATTTTACGATAGCAATCTACAATGCCAAGTTTGTTATTTTTTTTTATTGGCTTCAAGGTTTGAATCATCATCATTTTGAAAAATCAATTGATTTAGTCACCACACTCTATGATAACCATGTGATGATTTTGATTCTTGGAACACTTTATGATAACTATGTGATGAATTTGAGTCTTAGAACATGGGGATTTTAAAAATCACTTTTTTTTTTTAAGTTTTAATTATATTGATATGGTAATTTTTTTTTTTGGTGTGATTTGTCAAAAAGAAAATCAGTTCATAGAGAGCTTCAAAATAACATATAGAGAATATTAGAGTTTCCAAGCCTGTGCCTAATTAATTTATAGAGGTTCAAAACTTCATTTAAATTAAAATAACAACTAGAGGATAATAAAACTAATAATAGTGTAACCCATAAAATCATAACTACATAGAGTGATAACATAGGATAACCACATAAGAGAACAACAAAGAAACTTATCAATCCTCGCCTTAAGGGATTGGAGACTTGAAAGCTTGAAGATTATGGAAGCCTTGTTGATGTCATGTTTAGCCTCCTCATCAATGATGACTATATTTGAGGAGGTTCCTAGCACAATCCTTGTCACTAACCTACCCATATGCCACCTCAATTTTGATTCCAAAGACCAATCAGTAGACCACCTCAAACTTGGCCTTAAATAACATGAACTTTTCCAATAGTTCTTTGTGTTGAGTTGCATGCTTGTGAAGAACTTGTTGAGATCCATGCTCCTAGAGCTCTTGGGAAATGAGGGCCTTGGTGAACTGGTAGTGCTTAGTGGCTCCAAAAAATTTGGTATCTTTTCTCCTTAAGAAACCCAAGTCAAAGGACCACCCCTGAAAGTCCTTCTTAATCTACGCTTTTTGCACATGCTTCTGCTTGTCCTAAGAAATTTCCTCCATTCTGTTGACCTCCTCTTTTAGCTTAGCCGAGAACATTGTTTGGAAGGTCTAATCAGCCCTCTTGGCCACCCTTGTGGCCCTTATCATGGAGGGTGAGCTCCATGCTCCTGGAGTGCTTGGGAAATGAGGGCCTTGGTGAACTGGTAGTGCTTAGTGGCTCCAAAAAATTTGGTATCTTTTCTCCTTAAGAAACCCAAGTCAAAGGACCACCCCTGAAAGTCCTTCTTAATCTACGCTTTTTGCACATGCTTCTGCTTGTCCTAAGAAATTTCCTCCATTCTGTTGACCTCCTCTTTTAGCTTAGCCGAGAACATTGTTTGGAAGGTCTAATCAGCCCTCTTGGCCACCCTTGTGGCCCTTATCATGGAGGGTGTTGTGGCCTCACCGGGAGTAGGCCAAGCGACATTCCTATGCCTTCTCCTCCAACCCCTCAAGATGGATTCAAGAGCCTCCACATCAGAGTAATTTGGTGTGTCATTGAAATGATATGGAAACATGAATATAGGGTCCCAACGTGCCATGAACAAGGAACTAGAAAAATTTCCTACACTGAAGAAAACCATCGAGACCAAGGAATGGACAATGAGGCCCATGACCCAAAATCATACTCAAGAACAAAAAACTAACGAGGACACTGAGAAAAGCCACCAACCAAATCGTCAAGCCAGTATGAAATCGACCCTCGAAGTTTCCTTTGCAAATCCATTGACCCCTCTGACCTCTCCTATTTTGGTTGTTGAGGGTAGTAAATCAGAGGGAGTCTCCCCTATACCACAACCACAATAAAATAAATAGGATCACCATCAGATGGTATCTCCAATTGGACATTACAATAGAGTCATCGAGGACCTCTGAGACAAATGCAACATAATTTCCCCACACAGACAAGATAACCAATCTCTAGGACTCTTTTGAAACTAGGCAACGTTGAAAGCGCCCACTGTGAGGAAGAATCTTTCCTCCCTCACCAAAAAAACCCAATCCCCCTCCTTCTGTCATGATGCTCAGTTTTCCCATCATTCCCACTTAATTACTGAAGCAAGTTCTCTCTAGGCAAGTCATAACCATTGTCAGAGTCCTTTCGTCCTTTCTCCTCGAGGCTCCTTCTCCTTAGACTAGTATCCATTATGTTATGTCGCAACCCCATACCACATTTGTCACATCGCTCATCTACATGGAGAGTCACCTCACCCTCATGTATTACCTCATACTTGTGACATCTTTAGCATTTTAAAAAGTTTGTTGTTTCGATATTTTTCATTATATAGATGACTCAAGTGTTGTGGGTTGTGTTTTTCAATATTTTTCATAATACATACAATTTTGTTGTCTCCAATATCCCTCCCTTATTTCAATTTCCTTCCCATTTCGCATTCAAATACTCTTACATGCTTCCACTTATGTCTCCTCTTAGTGCTTCACCTCCCTCCTCCTATTATAATGTATGAAATTTTCACTTTTTCCTAGCTATACACTTCTTTAAGATGAATTTGTCATGATCAAAATATACATCTCTAATACTATTAGCTATAATAATAATAATAATAATAATATATTTAAAACAAATTATATTATGTAATATCTATAAACAATAAATAACTAGTATAACTAGTATAATTAGCATGTATCCATTTAAAAAAACAAAGATTGGTTTTTAGCTACTTAATAATTAATAGACAATTAATAGTTTTTTTCTACTTTCCTTTTTTACATTAAAATTATTTTGATTTATTAATATTATCCACCCACCCACATACATGATAACATCTCTTTCATTTGAGACATACAATGCACATTACTTATTTATGAAAAAAACATACACTCAAGAAAATAATACATAAATATTAAAATTATAAATGAGATAAATAATATTAGCAACCTAATTTTCCTTGTGTAATAGGTTGCAGCATGAAGAATACTACCACCAAGAAAGGACATCATGCACTATTCATGATTTGTATACTTTATAATTCATCTTATTCTCTAAGATTGTATGTCAAATTGTATTAAAATAAACTTTTCAAATGACTCAAACATAAACATAATGTAAAGTAAGTTTATTAACCTCATTTTTAAAATATTTAAAAAACATATTTAATAATAATATTATTTATATTTTTAGTATTTTTCAATATATTAAATTTATGATATAATTTTTTAATTTTTTAATACAAAATTGAACATTTATTTCTAAATCTTCTCAATATAAAATTTAATAATATTTTTTTTTTTATAAGTAATTTATATTTATAGTATTCAATTAAATCATTTATATTTAACAATTATTACTTAACAATTATAACTGATATATTTCTATATCCATATTTATTAAGCCCTTGTTTTCTAAGTCTCCTAAACTTAACATCTTACTAATCTTACTTAATTTGAACATCATGCAATCTCACAATCTTACTTTATTCATTCAAAAATGTATATAAAAAACATCTCATCCATTCAAAAATATATATATATAAAGCATTACAAAATTCATCAACAACCTGATGCAAACTCACTTCATTCATTCAAAAATGTATGTAGAAAACATCTTATTCATTCAAAAATGTATATATGAAACTTAACAAAATTCAACAACAATTTATATAAAACTTCACAAAATTCAACAACAATTTTTTTCCTTCTTTGGTATTTAGCAACACGACCCCCCTTTAAACTCTGTTAAGTTTCTTGTGTCAACTAGTAAAGTGCATCGTTGGGTGAAATTTAAATGATAAGAAAGAAAGAAGTTGTATCTTTCTTTTCACATAACCCAAAAAAGATCTTTAATCTCTGTCAATATAAAGGTTCCTGCGTTAATGAATAAAGTGTATCCTTTGGGTGAAATTTAAATGATAAGAAAGAAGTAGGCTGGTATCTTTCTTTTATTAATAAAAAGGGAAAGTTTGAAAAAGGCTAAATTTGTAATACATAAATTTTATTTTGAAGAATAAAAATAATTAAATTCAGTTAAAAATGTAAGAGTAATTTGAGTTTTGCCTTTTAGGTATTACAAACTTTCTTAAGAACTATGTAATATTTAAAACTGATTCAGATATTAAAAATATTGATTGAAATTGTCAAAATGTTGAATCATCAAATTCTAACCTTTTTTTTAACATGCATTATCAAATTCTAACTTAAAAGAAAGATGGTTAAATAAAATTTAAAAGTTTTATATTTTAGATTTTTTGGTAATTTTTTTTTTTTTTAATTTTGTTTGAAATCTAATAAGAAAGTGTTGGATCTGCATATTTGAATGGCTAAATTTGTATATGCATATTCTAAAAGTTTTTCAACATGCTGAATCTATTTATACATTCAAAAATACAATTTAAACAACAAAAAATTGCAATTTCCTTTAAATTTATCTAACCAAATTCCAACTTAAAAAACAAAACATAAAACAATTAAACAACACCTATTAAATGATTACACATTTAACTTACTCCAAACTTACTCCAGCCTCTATCTTTGCCAACATTTAGAAAGTAAAATACACATTATCCATGTTGACATTCAACTAATCTGGTGCTATTAGATACACGAGTATTCGTTGCTCATTACTATGCCGACAAAGAAATGGAGTACTATTAGGCCCACTGTGATCATTACTATTACGTATATGTTCACGTGGCACTGGAAGGGAGTCTCTGCTAACATTTCACGAGTAAGGTACATTTATTTATACATGTTGACTTTTGAGTAAGGAGGTGCTATTGGCACAGTCAGAATAAAGTAATGGGAGTGCTGTTCAGTAGCCTGAGTATTCATTACTATCAGGTACATTGAGTAAATATTGTTAACCTGCCACTGGACAGGACTTCATTTTGCCTTAGGTTAAACGTTATACGAAATGGTGATATATATAGTTTGATTTAAGTAAAAAAAAAATAAAAAAAATTCTTAGAATAGTTAGACAACTTCTTTTTTTATTTTTATTTTGAATAGGTAACAAGTTATGTGTTATTGAAACAATGTAATTTTGTGAATTATGTTTTAATATAATCTCGTAGAATAGTTAGAAAATTTCTTTTATTTTTTATTTTGAATTCTTCACAAATTATGTGTTATTGACAATGTAATTTTGTGAATCATGTTTTAATATAATTTCTAAATGATTGTTTTGAAAGAATCATATTAAGAAATGTGAATCATGTTTTAATGTGATTCATTTTTATTTTGAGTGGATAGCCCATTATGTGTTATTCATTGCATTATCAAAATGTATTATGATTCTAATAATAATAAAAATTTTGAAAACAAAATTATAATCAAAGTGAAAGTTGTTTGTGAATTCTGGATATAAATTGTATAAAGAATTTTGAAATGTTTAACCTTTCAAATAAACACTTCACTTATTATCAGAGACTATTAACATAATGAAGTTTGAAAAAAATATCAAAGTAACATTTCACCACCATCAAATCATAGAACAGTTAGACAACTTTCTTTATTTTTATTTTGAATCCGTAACAATTTATGTGTTATTGAAACAATGTGATTCTGTGAATCATGTTTTAATATAATCTCCAAATGATTGTTTTGAAAGAATCACATTAAGAAATGTGAATCATGTTTTAATGTGATTCATTTTTATTTTGAGTGGATGGCACCTTATGTGTTATTCATTGCATTATCAAAATGTAATATGATTCTAATAATAATAAATTTTTTGAAAACAAAATTATAATTAAAGTGAAAGTTGTTTGTGAATTCTGAATATAAATTGTATAAAAAGTTTTGAAATGTTTAACCTTTCAAATAAACACTTCATTTATTATTAAAGATTATTAAAGAAATGAAGTTTGAAAAAAATATCAAAATATCACTTTGTAATCAGAAACCATCAAATCTTAGAACAATTAGACAACTTTCTTTATTTTTATTTTGAATGGGTAACAAGTGATGTGTTATTGAAACAATGTGATTCTGTGAATCATGTTTTAATATAATCTCCAAATGATTGTTTTGAAAGAATCACATTAAGAAATGTGAATCATGTTTTAATGTGATTCATTTTTATTTTGAGTGGATAGCACCTTATGTGTTATTCATTGCATGATCAAAATGTATTATGATTCTAATAATAATAAAAAATTTGAAAACAAAATTATAATTAAAATGAAAGTTGTTTGTGAATTCTGGATATAAATTGTATAAATAATTTTGAAATGATTAACTTTTCAAATAAACACTTCACTTATTATCAAAGATTATTAAAGTAATGAAGTTTGGAAAAAATATCAAAATAACATTTCACTGTAATCAAGACCATCAAAGTAATGAAGTTTGAGAAAAAATATCAGAGACTATTTAACTTTTCAAATAAACAATTCATTTGTTTTATTATCAAAGACTATTAAAGTAATGAAGTTTGAAAAAAAATATCAAAGTAACACTTCACTGTAATCAAGACCATCAAAGTAACGAAGTTTGAGAAAAAATATTAAAAACTATTTAATTTTTCAAATAAACACTTCACTTATTTTCAGAAACTATTAAAATAATAAAATTTGAAAAAAAATAAAATTAAAATAACACTTCACTTTAATCAGAGACCATCAAAGTAATGAAGTTTGAGAAAAGTATCAAAGTAATGAAGATTGGAAAAACATCAAAGTAATGAAGTTTGAGAAAAGTATCAAAGTAATGAAGATCGAAAAAAGTAAGGAAGAAAGCTTATAAAGGATAATTTTTAAAAAGGCCTTTGAGCAAAGAAAGAGACCGTTCAGCAAAGAAAGAGCCTGTTGGGAAGTGAAACAAAAATTAGCCATCGAAAATTAATGATACTCAACACATATTTTATGAGGATGTGGAGAAGTTTATGTACCTGTCTACGTGCAGATGAAGAACATAAGTAAAGACTATTTATCAAACCTAAGTAAAGACTAAACATGACACACATAATTATTTTCGAATGAATGGTTTGTTATATAGATTTTTTAACAGCATTTGCGTATACATTAATTTAGGTTTTCTCCCATGAGTTTGGAAGAGACAATTGACATGTTTGATGAGATGGATGTGAGTTAATGAGCGTAGACTTTGCAGTGTCGTTTGATAGATGGAATTGAAGAAATAGGGGGACCAGATCATCACGACAAACAAAACAATTATCATGAGAACACTCGGGTCGCGTCCAATATCTACCTCTGTGTCGTTATGTCATGGAGTGGAGCACCACACACATCTTTATACAAATAATGACATCAATGCTTCTACACATGTTATTTTCTATCAAAGGGTTAAATTGATTGATTTAAAGAGCTTAGGTGCTGCATGGTGTCCTCCTTGCTGTTCCTCCTCGACAATCCATATGTTTATGGGAAGAGTCTTGTTATTAGTCTTTGCTTGATTAGAGTAGGGATTCTTAGTAATCAATTCTCATGGATTTGCCTGTTTTATGAAATGAATGTGTTTGATTGATGTGGGATATATTTGGTTTTTTTGCTACCTGGTTGAGCAAATGATATTGTACATCTTTGGCTATTAGTTTGTGCCATGTTTCACATAATTTGGGTTAGTATTCTAAATCTTTTTAAATTTCTAAGTAGTACAATGAATGCATTCATTAGGGTATTATTACACTTTGTCTTTGCATCCAAGCTTTATTAACTACTCTATGGCCACATGGTGAACCATGGTAGTAGTAAGTAGCTAAGGCAGAGGCGTGGTTTTATGACACATGGGTTTTGGGGGTGGGAGGGCGGGTGCACACTTACATAGGTGTTATAGGTATTGGGTGATGGCTTGTTAGGAAATGCGCAATCAACAATAGTAAAACTTTCTTTCTAAAGAAAAAATCAATAGTGGGGTTGTAACTTTGCCCTTTGTTGAGATCACCTAAATGCTTCATATGGAAAATGAGATTGATAACTAGAGCCCTTGAGTCACATACCTTTGTATGTATTAGTTGTCCTAACCCCCCTTTTTATCTTTGTTTTTGTCTCTAGAATTTTATCTCTAATTTTGTATGGTTTAATTTGATGCACTTTGATTCTATGAATTCATAAAATCCCATAGCTTGATCCAATATTTTGGTGTAGAGGTGTTCACCACTTCAAGGGTCTCTCTTGCAAACCCTGATTTTTCCCTATCTAGGGATCTTTTTGAGTGGGTGATTTCAGTGGGGAGCATGGGGGTTTCTAGTTTTTTACAACTAGGTGGAAGCCAATATCACCACATAACATACATGATCCTTCCACACAACCTCATGCAAATGTGTATACTTTCATTTTTTCATTACACAGGGAAATGATTATGATTACCTCGACCAATTAGGTCTCCTATTTGGAAAGATGGGTCTCAGCCCTCAAATGCAAATAATCTCCTCGATGTTAAGTTTGACCTTAATCTTAATATATATTAAAAAACATAAATTATAATGCAATGAGAGAGTAAAAGGAAAAAATGACTCATTTCTACCTAAAGGATAGTAAGAATGCCCCTAGGTTAGATTAAGCCTGAAGTCATAATCTCTTGCATCTCTCCTAATGAGAGTGCCTTTGAGTCTGAATGATAAGAAAACACGAATGGGTTATTAGGTAAGCCACTTATCTAAATATTATTACAGAGACAAGCTTGATAGATAGATAGATATTTTTTCTTTAAAATGTCCACAAAATCATAGATCTAAGGGACACAAAGTTATGACTTGAGGCACTTCACCTTTCTAGGTCTACAAATAGGAATCCATATACATATACCACTTTCTTAGCTAATACATGACCATGTATTAGATTGAAGGGAGAGGTGAAAGTAGTATAACACCAAGCCCTTGAACCCTAGGTTATCTTACTATAGTGGCATATCTCTATGTTGGGATGTCAATGCACTTGTTTAATTATTTTTTGGTTAATTTTGTGACTTGCTAGCTTATAAGAGTTTTGTCCCATGTAGGTAATAGGGATAGAAATAAAAATGGGTATTAAAAATGYCGTAAAAAATGGATACCTACTATATCTAGTAAAACTAAGGTGCTTYTTAATTGGATAGATGTATTGAGAGGGGGGTTTAACGAAATGATTTTGGGAGATATTTTTCATTATCTAATGAAATTAAAAGTATTATTTAATATCTYACAATTAAAAATGCTATATCACAAGTCCCCGTGATTTACAAATGCTTCTATATATTATTGATATATAACTCATCATTGTGATTACATACCCATAGTATCGTCCTCTATTCAAAACTTCATTTAGAACTTCACCATCTTTATTGATTGAGTTTCGAAACTATCCCTACAAAGGAATTTGAAACAACAATGCTACATTTAGACACTATGACTCAAACCTACAAATATGTAATGTACCCAAAAATACATTAATTTTTATTTATTTTTAATGGATTTAACAACTTTGATACCATTAAACTTTAACTACTTGGATTTGACTCCTTTATCGTTGGATTTGTTTTAAGGTCATCAACTGTTTGTCTAAGATTTCATATAAATTTCTTTTGTACTCCATTCTAATATTATGACATAAGTACAAAGTTTTTAAGGACTTAGAATGATTTGAATTCCCCTTATATCGAGGAATCTCAAATGGTTTATTAAAGAGATAACATTATATACAACTCATAGATCACTATTTGTTTTTCTTATTTATGACATTAATATTATCATGAATTAGTTTGGAGTATTAGTTATAAGAGGTATTTGCATCTAGCCTTCATAGAATATTCTATTAGTTTATAAACAAAGAAGAAATCTATTACTCTCTTTTGAGTCCTTGTTTAATGTCAAGTCTGGTTATGGTTTAGTAGGATTTCGTAGATCTCTTTACAAAGGTAAGTAAATATAAGAAATTTTTTATGATGCCAACCAATTAAACAAACGAAAAAAAAGGGACTATCCTTAAAGCTTGAACTAATATGAGAGGGGAGTCTAGTTGAACTAGAGTAGTCTTTACAAAGGTAAGTAAATATAAGAAATTTTTTTATGCTGCCAACCAATTAAACAAACGAAAAAAAAGGGACTATCCTTGAAGTTTGAACTAATATGAGAGGGGAGTCTAGTTGAGCTAGAGTAGATTGTTAAGAGGTAGGTTTCACCATGTCATTATCTTATTCAAACAACCTAGAACACAATATATGAACTAACCAACCCCTACTACATCATTATCTTCACATGGCTTGGCTTTCTAAAGAGACGAGGTAAATCGTACTTCGACACTTAGGAAAGGTACTCTGCGTGTTATATACCAATACTAGATTTGTAAATATTCTTAGCAAATAACAAGACTAAACATCAAAACCATTCACCATAATAATGAACACAATAATGTAGAAAACTGTTGAGGTAGGATAACACCATATATTAATCCTTATAAAAGGATAAAACTCCTCAAACAATGCTTGAGATATTCACAATATTCTTCACTATGTCAAATATATTGCTTACATATTCTTTTATAGCCTTCTCTATTTCCTAAGAACATTTTAAAGTAGATATCTTCTAGAAAGCCCATTTATTATTTCTAACTACCAATTTATTCTATCCAACTACGATATTGAACCTTATTTAATACCATGATGTTTCCTCAAACCTCTAGGTAGAGTTGAATTTTGGTTGTCTCCCATAGTTTGGAATTTGGTAAGGAAGGCTTCGGTGTCTCGGCTCCAGCTACTATGCAAGAACCTTGTTAGCGTTTTTTCCCATGTGGCAAAGGAAATACTTCCATCTCCGAAGTCAAGGGCGTTAAAATTCTCCCAAGTCTATCATCTCCAAGTAACAAATTTTAAGACAATTACGATTGAAGAAAGTTTAATTTACGTTGGTGTATGACCCGAAATCTGGGTTTTTATTCACATTTTTTCTTATTTACAAAACTGTGTGAATGAGTATCTTTGTGTAATTTTCATGTCTCCAAAGAGTGTTATAGTTCTTTATAATCACAATTGTTTTAAAGGCATCATCTGAAAAGGGGTAAAGTAAAATGTTACTAGGGTAGGGAAAAAACTTGTTATAGACTGGAAAAAAACGTCATTCATGAGAAAATATGAAGCCATCATTTATTATGCATTCATCGTTATTTACAGTGTAGTATCATCATGGGAGAATGTTATGTTAAGAGGCAAAATGCTTCTTTGTTTTTCGCCGAACCGCAATGAGTTTAATCTCAAGTTTGTGGAAAGTTCTAGTTTAATCCTTCTTCTAGAAGGAGACTTTCCTAAGACTTCCCTATCACTCGCACTAAGCTACATATTCACCACTATACAAATGACTTCCATTATAAGACTTCGAACTCCTCCGATAATAGATGTTAGTTTATAGAAGAGGTTTCACAATCTTAATTTTCTTTGCATTTCCCTTTTGTAATTCCAGTTTAAGAGTAATACCCACTTGAATTGAATTTTAGTAAAAAAAATGGTACACACTATTTGTATGTATGTATGCCCATGTGAGAGTAAAGTCTTACTGTAACTACTCCTTCATATATTGTGTGTTATTTTGTTTATGTGGTTGATGTGTTCGAAAAAAAAACTGTGAATACTATTTTAATGGTGGGTCCTTCTATTTTGCGAGGGAACCCATCAAGGCGAAGGGGGCCTTCATCATCTCCATGTTTCCTCGACTTTGTCCACATTTGGCATTAAACCAGAATGATACATGTAATTAATTAATCCTTTCTTAAATGTGTTTCTTTCCTACCAATATTTGGGGAAAATCCAAAGGTTCTCTTGAGCTCTACCCCCTCACTATGAGGCAATCACCCCTAGTCCTAGTGCATTGAATGCATATCAATTAATAAGACTTAATCCCAGTAAGAAAAGAAAATAAAGAATAAATCACTTGAAACCTGAAAAGGGGACTTGCAATGCATAAAATAAATATCAAAAGAAAATAAAAGGGGTTTATAATACACACAATGTCGAGGAATGAGTACCTAAAGCAACAATTGCTCCCTCTACAAAGGTTCTCATGGATATGGACCAAGAATGGTACCTTGTATATTAATCACTCCATCACCATGAAGTAATCCTGAACCGTTTCATTCACCATACTTTCACTTTGATAGATTTTCTTGGGAAATATYCCTCTGCCTGGGTATTGGCACACCTATTAGGGTCTTTTGATGGTCCTCCCATACCTAAACTTGTCAAATTGCATAAAGTTTTGAGCTAATGTGAAGTTTGAAGACGATACCTAATGYGAATTGCTTAATTGGATTTTGTATTAAATGATGGCTTACTTTTTCTGATTCTAATAAATCYTGTATCTTGTGACTGTTGGTCTTACTTGATTCTATGGACTTGATTTGACCATGGTGCACTTGACATGTTACTTTGGAGGATGTTCTCATGTTAATTTCTGGGATGTTGTGCACTATACATAGGACATTGCACATATGATGCAAAGCGTTGGGACATATTGTTGGAATATTCACCAACACTGAGAGGGGGGGGTGAATCAATATTGAACACTTTTTACCACTTTTAATCAGAACATGTAATCATCAAATTATTAACAATTTATCACTTATGATTGCATTCAATATATCATGAACAATTCCATTCAACAATGCACAACAAATACACAGTACAACAAAATTTTACGTGGAGATCCAAATGGGATAAAACCACGTAATGCTTTCTTATATATTAGAAGATTATATTCCTAGGAAGCACCTAATTCCAAAATTCTCTAGCACCAATTGGAAGGAGGCACCAACTTCGTGTTTACAGGCTCCAACCTGAACGAAGCTACAACTCCCTAAATTTTCTATCTCCAACTAGAAGGAGGCTCCAACTCCCTTAATTACATGCTCCAACCTGAAAGAAGCTACAACTCCCTATATTTTATAGAACCAACTAGAAGGAGGCTTCAATCCCATTTCGTTGTCCCTTCCTACCTTCTTGAAATATAAATGGAGACTCAATCTTTCACTGATAATCAACCTATCACCGATAATTAACCTATCACTGCCATTGATAATCAACCTGTCATTGCAACTGTCACTAATAATCAACTTGCCACTACTAATGATAATCAACCTATCACTGTAATTGTCAATGATATTAATACATCATCATCATTTAAACAGATTCATTGACATGAACCATATGCCAATATCACCAAGAACATATCTCAAAACATATTCCCAACATCACCAAGATATGCCTCAAACCATATGCCCAATATCACCAAGATATGTCTCAAACCATATGCCAAAGATGTACCTCAATCAAGTTCCATAACAGCCATGACAAACCATAAACCATGTGCCAAAGATATACTTCAAATCATATGCTCAAAATCACCAACATATGTCTTTAGTCATGTGCCAAAGACTTTCCAAGATATGCCTCAAACATATACCATAACATCAAGATATAACCCTCATAATACAAATAAATACATACCTTTAATCATGTGACAACCTGGTGCATAAGATCAAAGACCTTCCTTAACTTCAACATCAAAAGGATACCATCTTCATCAACTTTGTTTCAACTTCGCTCGACAAAACATGGCAACTAGCAGTGCCTTGCATGACTAGTGTTTTGTAACCTATGGGGGGCTCGTGGGACACCCTATACTTGACACGTAAAAGCATGCTTAATTAGGGTTTTCAGAAACCCTTGTCCCATTTGTGGCTCCGAGACTATCTTCCTTCACACTTATTCACTTTTTCATATTTTCTACCTCAGACTCACCAATAGATCACATACTTTCTTGATCACATAATACAAATGAGAGGATCTTGAGGTGTATTTATACTTTTCCAAGTAACTCCTTTCTTGAATTTTAGGGCCGACCTGTAACTTCTTATTTGCAACAACTTTTCTTATTTTCTTGATTTTGGGGTCGACTTGTAGCTTCTTCTTGCAACCGTTTAGGGGATTCTTAACCATACTTCGAGGCTTCATATTTAAGAGGAAATAACTTCTCAATTGTGAGGAACCATGTGGAATACCACCTACCATTGGAAACAACATGGCGAGGAATATCCATCTATGAGGGTTTGGCATGTATTTGCAACGTCCTTCATCTTTTTTTTCCTCAAACAACTTTGGGCTTCATGACCACACCTTTGGGGATTCTTGTAGACTTATTCAAAGCATCTTCTCGTGAGGGACATTCTTAAAGCTACGCCATAAGGGGACCACTTTGGAGACTTATTCAAATACACCCATTACTTCTAGACGCTTCTAGACTTCATCTAGATTTGGTATCAATGACAACCAATTTTCCAGCAATCTCCCCCTTTAGCATTGATGGAAACGCTCGCGTCCCCCCTATGACCAATGTTCCCCCTATATTCAATATTTCTCCCCCTGTCTTCATGCTTCTGATCTTTCTCTCCCCCTTTGACATCAATGACAAAGGATAACTCCCCTGGTGATTTATCTCCCCTTGTCTTTGTTGCAAAATGTTGTGTAGATTATTGTGGGGAATAAACTACTCCTAGTTTCTATTGAAGATACTCAAAAGCATCCCTTGGGAGAGGTTTGGTGAAGATATATTCAACATGTTCTTTTGTCCCAATGTAATCTTACTTGATATTATTTTATGTAACTTGTTCTGATAGAAAGTGAAACTTAATTGAAATATGTTTGGTCTTGGAATGCATCACTGAATTCTTGGAGATTCTTATAGCAATGGTATTATCACATAATATTGAGATGGGCTCATAATATCTTACTTGTATGTATTGCATGGTTTGCTTCATACATAGGACTTGAGTACAACATGTTGTTGTTGCAATATATTATGCTTCTGCTGTAGACAATAATAATGAGGACTGCTTCTTACTTAACCAAGATACCAGAAAATAACCCAAGTAGAAGGTTTATCCACTAGTACTTCTTCTATCATCATTGCTTCCTGCCCAATATTCATCTGTGTAGGAGACCATAGTCATCACATTACCTTCCAGATACCACAATCCAAACTCTGTTTTTCCTTTGAGATATCTGAAGATTCTCTTTACTACTAGAACATGAGTTTCCTTTGGTGTTGCTTGAAATATTGCAACCTGTCCAATTTCTTGCATTACATATAGTCTTGAAGTTGTCACACATAATAGGTTGTCAATCATCGATCTATAGAGTCTTTGATCTACTTCCTTGGATTCATCATCTTTGCTCAACTCGCAACTAGTCACCATAGGAGTACTTACGAGTTTGCAATCTTCCATTCCGAACTTCTTCAACATTTCTTTGATGTACTTGGTTTGGGAATTGAAAATACCTTTATCTAGTTGAGATATATGAAGTCCCAAAAAGAAATTCAACTCACCAAGTAGTGACATTTCAAACTCATTCTTCATGTCTTTGGAAAACGTCTTACTCATCCTTTCCTCATCACTTCTAAATATGATGTCATCCACATATACTTCAATGATAATTATGTTGTCCCGATCCACTTTTATGTAGATATTTCTATATGCAATGCCCTTTCTAAATCCTTGTTGTTGTAAGTACTTGCCCAATCTTGAATACCAGGCTCTAGCAGCTTGCTTGAGTCCATACATAGATTTCTTTAATATGCAAACATAATCTTCTCTTTCAAATAGTAGAAACCCTTTTGATTATTCGATGTAGACTTTTCTCTTTCTGATAGTAGAAACCTTTCTGATTGTTCGATGTAGACTTCTTCTAATTATCAATTTAAAAATGTTGATTTTACATCCATCTGATATGCGTTGATCCTTTTGGAACACGCATAGGCCAATATCATTCTGATTGCTTCCATTCTGGCAACAGGAGAAAAATTTTCTTCTAAATCTACTCCTTCAACTTGAGCATATCCTTTGCATACTATCCTTGCCTTGTTTTTGGTTACATTTCCATCTTTGTTTAGTTTTTTTCTGAGCACCCATTTCGTACCAATCACATTTTGATCCTTAGGTCTTGGAACAAATTCTCATGTCTCATTCTTCTCTATTTAATTTAGTTCTTCTTCCATGGCCTTGATCCAATGTTGATCATTGTTGGCTTCCTCAAAGTTATTAGGTTCAATTGTGGATAATAGTGCTAGGTATCTATGTTCTGGTGTATGTACCTGTTTTCTTCCTTTGGTTTTTATTCCTGCATTTTTATCTCCAATAATTTGTTCTAGTGGATGATTCTTCTGAATCTGATGGTTAGGTGTCATGGAAGGTATTTGAAAATCTTACTGGTCATTTTCTTCTTGTTTTTCTTCTGTCTACTTCTCTTTTCATTGTTGTTGTTGTTCTTCTACCTCTTCTTGTTTTAGTTTTTCTTTTGCTTCCTATTCTTTTGAATTTCTACTCTCTTCTCTGGTCTTCAACACATTTGTTTCATCAATCTTTACATTGATTCTTTCCACTATTTTGTTGAGTCTTATGTTGTAACATTTGTATGCCTTGCTTTGGGTTTTGTAACCACTCCCTATTTATGTATGTCACTTCTAGAGTTTCTTTTGCGAATAAGATACATGTTATCTCGTTCCTTCATTCTTCAGAGGTGATAGCCCACATAAACAATCTTCCTTGAGTATCCAACCAATATTCCTTTATCAACTCGAGAGTCAAATTTTCCAATCCTGTTATCTTCTCTTTTTATGTAGCATTTTATTCCAAACGTTCTAGAGTGCTTGAATTTCTCTGGTCTTCCCTTCCATAGCTCATATGGAGTCTTGTCATTGTTACTTATAAGAATTCCTCTATTCAAGATATGAATGGTTGTATGTGCTTCTTGTACTCAAAAGACATTACCCAACTTGGAATCTTTCAACATGGTTCTGGACATATCCTATACAATTTTGTTCTTCCTTTCAACAACACCATTTTGATGAGGTTTCCTAGCTATTGAAAAAATGTCTTTTTATTCCATGATCTTCACAAAATTCCATGAATTATTTTGATGTGAACTCACCTCCATTGTCTGATCTTAAGAACTTGATTTTCATATTAGTCTCATTTTCAACCATCTCCTTGAAAATCCTGAAACATTCAAATGTCTTTTACTTTTTCTTGAGAAAGAAGACTGCGATCATTCTTGTAAAATCATCAATAAGTAACATGAAATATTGTTTTCCATTCAACCCTTTTGTTTTCATTGGTTCGCATAGATCAGTGTGCACAATATCCAATGGTTTTGTTGTAGAGTATTCCTTCGTTCTAAATTTAGCTCTTTTTTGTTTTCCATGTAGGAGGAGTACATGTTTTATTCGACCTAACATTTGCCTTTGACTACAACCTAGGCGTTGTTGAGCCCAAAATACGTCATTTACGGCCTCAAAACGACCCCAGAAGTTTAGGACCCGAAAAACCATAGAAAAATTGTCAAGGTGGAAAGCCCCATTTTGAGCCAGTGAAATAGGTGGGTGGCCACTGATATCTCCCTAAATCATTATTGGACCTTAAGAAAAAATAGTAAGGAATTCATTTGTTTGCTTAAGAATTTTATTTCTATTCTTGAAAAGATTAGAGAGAAGCTTTTCTAAATATCCATAGCACCAACCCTTAACATGGATGGATTTTTGAGTGTCTCCTCCCAACTAAACACACTGTAAGGATGTTGAACTTGGGTCACCTAGTAAACAAAACTCACACCTTAACCAATTAAGCTAGCGAAAATTAACTTGATATTAATTTCTTCTTAAATTTAAATGTAATAATATTTTTAATGATATCAAATATTTTACAAAATAAATTTCCTTATTATTTTTTAATAATTTAATATATTTACCTTTTAAAAACTCACTTTAACTAAAACAAACTTCTTGTTATATATTAACAACCTATCATAACCATATTTTTAATGAAAGAAATATATTTTTATTAAAAAGTCTCATATTACCTTTCTTCACCTGAGAGAAAATCCCTCACCTTTGAGCTCTCTCATTTTCAAGTCTAGTGTTCTATGACTAACGTGCATCAATGTATCTCGAATGTCATGTCAATAGTAAAAAAGAAACGAAAGTTAGTAAAGTGCATCTTTGTTGATATTTGAATAGTAAAGTACATGGATTTAGCTTGACATTTAAATAGTGGATTGTTATTAGTCCCTGCCGTAGGCATAGAGGGACTATAGCAATCGATAATTCGTTGACCTAGTATTAATTTGTCCGTTGACCACAAATATTTGTAGAATATCTAATGTTGGAACTAGGGAACAAAAAACATTTATTTTTATATAATAAAAGTACCATGTATGTCATGAACAGATTGGAGGTCTTATTGTCGGCTTCATTATTCCCAATGTTTTATATGTGAGCATATCCAAATTTTTTGATAGTATACCGTCTTTTTGAATCATATATTTTTTTATGCATTTCTTGAAGCTAAATTAATGCTAGCATTAGTTCAAATGTTTTTACTTAACGTACGTAAATCCTGCCACATGCATTCTTTCTTAAATGTTTACACAACGCTAGGCACTTGGACGTTTAACAGCCTTAAATGTTTACCTACATGCCTCAGAGCTTTAAATGTTTACTTAACATGTATATCACGGAACAGACTGGACATGAAAAATAAAAATAAATTTGAATAATTAATTGAATAAAATTTAACAAAACATTATCACATATTAATAATGAATACTATATTTAATATTAATATTACACG
>SNQJ01S0028015.1:6675-25188 GCA_010110895.2 Picea sitchensis | reverse complement strand
AAACAAAATCAAAATTTCAAAATTCCAAATTTACATTTAAAAACTTATAAGTATATGACTGAATTGTTGGGTGCAAAATGTATATGACGGATTATCATAAACAAAATCAAAATTTCAAAATTCAAAATTTACATTTAAAAATGTTAAAAATAATATTGAATAAAATTTAAATAATTGTTTATACTTGTTGGGTGCAAAATGTATATGGCTGAAGTGTTGGGTGCAAAAAATATATCACGGAACAAGCTGGACATGAAAAATGAAAACTTAAAATCAATTTCACCTTTATTATCATAAACATAATCAAAATTCCAAAATTCCAAATTTACATTTGAAAACGTATAAGTATATGATGGAATTGTTGGGTACAAAATGTATATGATGGAAGTGTTGAGTGCAAAATGTATATCACGGAACATGCTGCACATGAAAAATGAAACATGTGAACCCACCACTCCGCCAACCCGCTACTCCATAATTGTTGGGTGCAAAATGTATATGGCGGAAGTGTTGGGTGCAAAAAGTATATCACGGAACAAGCTGAACATGAAAAATGAAAAATGAAAATAAATTTCACCTTTATTATCATAAACAAAATAAAAATTTCAAAATTCCAAATTTACATTTAAAAATGGATGACGGAATTGTTGGGTGCAAAATGTTTATTATGGAAGTGTTGGGTGCAAAATGTATATCACGGAACATGCTGGACATGAAAAATGAAACATGTGAACTCCTAACTCGGCCAACCTGCAACTCCGACATGAAAAATGAAAAATGAAAATAAATTTCACCTTTATTATCATAAACAAAATCAAAATTCCAAAATTTCAAATTTACATTTAAAAACATTAAAAATGATATTGAATAAAATTTAAATAATTGTTTATACTTGTTGGGTGCAAAATGTATAGGGCGGAAGTGTTGGGTGCAAAAAGTATATCACAGAACAAGATGGACATGAAAAATGAAAAATTAAAATAAATTTCACCTTTATTATCATAAACAAAATCAAAATTCCAAATTTACATTTAAAAACTTATAAGTATATGACAGAATTGTTGGGTGCAAAATGTATATGATGGAAGTGTTGGGTGCAAAATGTATATTACGGAATATGGACTCCATAATTGTTGGGTGCAAAATGTATATGGTGGAAGTGTTGGGTGCAAAGGGTGCAAAAAATATATCATAGAACAAGCTGGACATGAAAAATGAAAAATGAAAATAAATTTCACCTTTATTATCATAAACAAAATCAAAATTCCAAAATTCCAAATTTACATTTAAAAACCTATAAATATATGACAAAATTGTTGGGAACATGCTGGACATGAAAAATGAAACATGTGAACCTGCCACTCCGTAATTGTTGGGTGCAAAATGTATATGGTGGAAGTGTTGGGTGCAAAAAGTATATCACGAAACAAGCTGGACATGAAAAATTAAAAATTAAGATAAATTTCACCTTTATTATCATAAACAAAATCAAAATTCCAAATTTACATTTAAAAACATTAAAAATAATATTGAATAAAATTTAAATAATTGTTTATACTATTTATTAAGTAAAAAGTGTTATAGCATTATATAAATTACTATAAATCTTGGTACAATGTTATGATATTCTATAAATTACTCAGTGTCATGTATATGACGGAATTGTTGGGTGCAAAATGTATATGTTGTATATCATGGAACACTCTGGACATGAAAAATGAAAAATGTGAACCCGTGACTCCGTAATTGTTGGGTTACATGTGTTATGTATTAAATATTTCATGTACTATCAAACTTAGATACTAGGAACCTTCGTTGAAGTAACAGGCATTAATAATTTTTTAAAAATTTCAAATAAAACTAATTCGAGAATACTAAATTATACATGGATACCACATGTACTGCAACTTGCAACCCACGCATTTACTCCCGTTCCAACCTGGCAGGGACTACGCTGCCATGCAACACTCGTTACACACGCTACACATGTTAATGTTCCAATTGACGGGGACTTTGATTCTCAGTTTGAAATGATGGGATCATGTTTAACATAAATTCGGTGGCATACCCAACAATGTGCGGTGCTTTAACTGATGCACTTTGTCATGCAAATGTGCGTTTACCAAACATGCAATATGAATGAAATTTATTATAACAATCCAATTTTTTTATTGAAAACGAAAACAAATTTAATGATGCACAATACAATTTATTTATTTTTAATGAAAATTGAAGTTTACATAAATGTCTTAGGTATACCTATTGATATTATACATAACTCATTGTTCTTATTTTTTAAGGTGGCATAAAGCTATTTTTTTTTATGTTTTACGTTTTTTATTGCGATTATCACCAGAATCTGGTAATGTGATTATTGGCGAAATCACACTTTTAGAGTGTTTAAATCATATTTTTGAATGCATAAATCGATTCAACACCCTCAAAAACCCCATGGGCATCCACTATATGCAATCTCAACTACTGAAATTTGGAATTCCAATTATTTTTCTAAATTTCTAGTCGGATTTTGGACGAAACTAGTCGAAAAAAAGGTCCGGAAAAGGAAAAAACGTAGAAATTTTAGACTACACCAATCCTTTAATTATAGGATAATTATGATTAGTCTCATCTTAGCCAAGCTATATGAAAATATTTTGGAAAAGAAGATCTGCAAATGGCTTGAAAGCCATGGAAAAAGAGCTAAAGGCCAAGTCAATTTTAGAGGTTCTTATCCAATTGTGGACCATCTTCTTATACTCAAGATCATAGTAAAGGAGTGACACAATAATAAAATCAATATCCTTTGTTGTTTCGTTGACTTTAGAAAAACATTTGACACAACTCCCACAACTATCCTTTGGAATAGGTTAGAAGAGCTAAAAGTTCCTTATGAGTTGAGAGTTGCCACAACGAGGTTATATGAGAGGGTTATTGCCAAGTTTAGAATATTGAGAGTTGATCAGAAGAAATTAACTGTAATATAAAAGTCAAGCAAGGTTGTCACTTGTCCCCAACGCTCTTTGGCATATACATTGATAAGTTAGAATATTGTCTAGAAGATGTCGGTTGTACTCACTTGACTCTTGCTAGTATAGTCATCATCCTTCTTCTTTACATTGATGTTGTTATTCTTATGGTGAGGAATCCCTATGACTTTAGTAAGAAACTAAGAACCCTCAAGGACTTATGCTCTAGTATGGGTATGGCTGTCAACATTGAAAAAATGAAGGTTATGATAATCAAATCCAGAAAGATCACCTACGATACTCTCTTATATGACAACAATAACTTGGAGGAAGTGCCTTCATACAAATATCTTGGAATTGAAATTCATTACAAGATCAATTGGAATTATAGCATTGAGAAAAGGATGGAGGGTTGAAATATTATTATGGACTTGAAAACAAGTATAAATTAGGAGACCTTTTACTGCGGGATAAGAAAAAACTCCCCTTTGATAGTCTCATCAGTCCTAATATCTTATATGGATGTGAATTTTTGGGATCTAGTATCTCTAGAGAATCTCGAAAAAATATAGAGTAGATCCAAAAGAATTTTATAACTTATCATCTCAAAATTAAGGGCAATACACCCTATCCTATCCTCATCATAGAAGTGAGCCTTTCCCCCATTGAGAGCACAACCATCTTTAGGTACTTAATGTACAAGAACAAGATAAGCAACATGGATGATGAGAGGCTCCCCAAAATTGCTTTAAAATCCAGCGAAAACCATCAATGGTTCAAGTGGGGATGACATAAAGATGCCAAGTCTTGGCTAAATCATTGGGAAATATAGAGAGATGTCATTCTATAGAATACATATAATATTAAAAATATTATTACATCTAAATTTAAGGAGAGTCTGTGGTGCAATAAAGATGATGATAAAAGGAAATTAAGATACTACAAGGAGGTGGTCAACCCTAATCTAGAAGATCAAAAGTATGTCTTGGTTTTGATGAGTGCAAAGAAGGAAATCAACATTGACAAAATATGAACCAACTCCCACGAGCTACACAGTGAAATTGGGCATTAAAAAATTCCCAAAACACCATGGATGCAAGAATATGTCATCTTTGTGACACTAAGAAGATTGAAGATGAAAAACATTTTCTCAAAGAATGACCTACCTATACCCAAATTATATCACAATTTCAAAATATCTATCCCAATACTAACCTCCCTAACCTCCTAAGTAATCAAAACTATAGAAATTTTGGAATGTTTTTCTTAATAATTTTTTAGCACATAAATAAATTTCTAAAGCAATATAAGTAATCTCTTACCTTTCTTAAGGTCCGATAAACTATTTTAGATCATCATCATGATCTAAAAGTTTGATAAATGTTTCTATGAGGTTTTAAAGTTTTTTTTTAAATTTAGAATAAAGTGTAGAATGTTTCAAACTATGTAGGAATTTGATAATCTAAAGAATTTTGATTAATTTTTGGAACTCCTCATTGAATTTAAATGAAGGGAAATTTTTAACTCATAATTTTAACTAATTATTTAACTTTCTACATTCAAAATGGGTGGTTGATATATCCATGAGAAGGGCCTCCTTATTAATGAGATGTGACTGAGTTAAGCAGCTTTTGAAATTAAAAGTTTTAGAATTTTAGTGTGGTTTGGTGGATGGTCACGTCCAATATCTACCTATGTGCCGTTATGTCTCTATATGAAAAAACGACATCAATGCTTCACTTTTTCTACACGTTTTTTGGATCAAAATGTTAAGTTGATTGATGGTGTGCTCCTCGCTGTCCCCATTATGATGTTACTCAATCCCTCTAATCATTAAAGAGACTTCAGACCCACTAAAGTACGAGAAACCGAAGTGGTTTGTGTCTCCAATCAGTGAATGGACTTGAGAACCACTAAAGTAAGAGGAAACGTGGGTTGTCTTTAGAAAAGTGAAGTTCTTTACCACTTGTAGAATATTCGTAATACTATTGTGAAAATAAATAAATTTCATGGTAATTCACGATGTTTATGCAAAGAACATTATCACTCATTTAGTTTAGCGAGATGTGAATTCCTACCTTATGTATCATTTGATTTATTTTAGTAGAAAGTGAATAAAGGTGAGAAGGGTAAACATTTCATGATAGAGGTTTATTTTGGTGTGTCTTATGATGTTTTAATTTTTCATAAGTCATAAGTTATTAGTATATTTGGCTTACATGTTGTTGGATGTATTTTTGGGTTATAATAGTAGTTAATAGTTAATAGATTTGATCACAGGACTAGTTAAGATCATTTCAACTAATTATCAATTTCCATAGTAAAAAAAGAAAGAAAACAAAAATGAATAAATATTGTTTGGGCAAAGAACATGTGAAAGTGGTTATATTGAAAAAGAAAGCAATATCAATTTTCTTATGATCAGTAAGTATTATATATCATTAATTATTTTATTGTTAAAATAATAAATTAAATATTAAATAATTATATGAGATATTTTTTAAAAATATTTAAATTAATTTAAGAATAAATGTAAATAAGTAAATGATACCTGAATGATGGATTTATAACCCATTCACTTCACTCATATGGATATCTTTGGAAATTAATTTTTTGGTCTCCATTCTTAGACTTATGTAGATAATTGTGCCTTTATAATCATTACTAAGCCATTGTTCTTGATGCAAGTTTGAGCACAAAACTACTCTTTAGGATTAGAGGTATCAACCACTCTCTCTTGTAACCTGCACACATCAACCAACTAACAACACAACAATAATCAAGTCATTAAAAACCAAGACTGTAAATACTCTGTCATTGACATATTTGTCTTCAGTGCAACTCCTTGGCACATTGATATCCAACTAAGTTGAATCTATCAACATGATCAAAGACAAGATGATGATTCTTTGATTGTTGTGTTGACATGAAGGATCTACTCAGGCTTGGGTTCAACGATTGGTTACTACTTTGGTACCATTGGCCAATAATAACCATCAATGAGATCAAGTGACTCTATTTCTATTCCTAGTAATAGATCAACCTCTACTATGTTTAGAAAACAATGCACAGTCTCTGGACTTGTTTCCAAAAAAAATGAACAATGCTATTAGCTTTCTATGTCATATTTGCACAACAAAAAGAACTCAACTTAATGTGTCTTCGATTGCAATCACCATAATTATGTATTCAAGATTCGACTACAATTTTCATTGCAAAGCACTACTCATTAAAATGTATATATTCTTCCAAGTGACTATAATGACATTGATGGAGCTTCACCAAAAATTAAAATACAATCATAATTCCCTCACAAGTTTCTCATGTTTATGGAAAATCTCCACTTCCATATAGCACCATTCAACAAACAAAAATGAGATAGCACGTAATTAAACACATATTAGTTAGCTACATAGAAAGGTGAGAATAACACAAAACCATACAATTCCAAACACATTGGCCCATGATATGACCACACAAATATAAATATGAGATGACAAAATCAACATGAATGAACAACTATTGAAAACGTTTATGGTTCAATGACCATTGCCTTAGTGGCTCACATGACCACCCTTCTCACTATCCAATATCATTCAAATGTCCAACCAACACTCACACACCCTCAAGTAAATGAATACATTGATTCAAGGGTCTATACAACTTGTACACTCTACATATAGCCTCAAACCTCACCTAGAAAATGTGTATGACCTCACATGATCGCTCTCTTGTTGCATATGGCCTCCCAAGGTTAATTTATTATTGTGTATAGCTTGGGGAAGAATCCTAAGTATTGTAAGGATGTGGGAATGAAGTTTGAGTTGTGTAAGGCTTCAACAACCACCAATTTCCACTAGACATAATTAGTCATTACTATAAAAGTGGAACAATCAAGTAATTATGGCCATAAATATTTGATCTCAAAATAAAATGAGCACTAGTGAATAGAGAGTTGTTGAAAATACTTAGTTTCTAAGGAGGAATCAAATTATGAAGTAAATATGTAGAACTACAATAGATATTGAATTCTCCCGCCATTAACATAATGATGTAGCCATTGGAATATAAAATATTAATAGGAAAATGAATTTTCAAATACATATAATGAATTACAGTGGAACTTTTTCATCGCAACCATTAATCTAATTACAGGAAAACTTTAAACACAAAGAAATCACCAATAAATCAAGCACAACAATTAACATGACCCTTGAGTGTTTACCTTGGAAACCCAATAAATCATACAAAGACATAGTGTTTACCTTGGAAACCCAAATGGGAAAACTAGGATTCAATGGTTACTTGACTTTCATTTCAACAATCTGTGGTTTACAATGTAGGCTATAGGATCATGGGCCATTCAAAAATTTACACAACTTCCCTATTTTCATCCACATCTATTGGTCAACAAAAATCACTTTGAGAGTGTAATTGCAACAACTATAGGAATAGTTGTGGGTCATGGAAGGACTTGTTATCGCACAATATGTACTTTCCCAAATCCTAAGGCAAGTGAGAAAAGATTGGCGTAACAAGAGGGTGACCTATCACTATCACCTTAATAGGAACCCCCTTTTTGTTTAGGAGTATGTTAAGATTACCCCAAGGGAGAAGTCCCTAGTGACCTAAAGGGCTGATGAAACTAAAGTAAGGATGCGCAAATACCCCCCTCTCACTGGTCACTCAAGTCAAAAGGTCTTTATGTCTTAAGAGATGAAGCAAATGTAATGGATGAAGTGTACCTGCCTAGAACAAGACAACAAAATAAAAGTATGGCAGTTGCAAGTGCAAAATGATGTTAGTTCTTCAATAAGACAGTAAACCTTTGAAATATATGTTGGCTGATATAAAAATTGAGCAAGACAATAAGTATTTTATAACATTTGCAAGAACTATGCTTCTAAAATGCTTGAAAAGACAATGAAAAGGTAGTTTTTACTAGGCAGAATGATAATCATTTTTCACAAGCTAATTTAGAAGTGTTTAGCTTGCAACTTTTATAAAATACTTATTGTTGTTGTAAACTTTCATCTTGTTGCATTTTTATATCTGCCAACATATATTTCAAAGGTTTATTGTCTTATTGAAGCACTAACATCATTTTGTACTTGAAACTGCCATACTTTTACTTTGTTGTCTTCTTCTAGGAAGGTACACTTCATCCATTACATTTGCTTCATCTCTTAAGACATAAATACCTTTTGACTTGAGTGACCAGTGAGAGGGGGGTATTTTTGCATCTTTTCTTTAGTTTCATCAGCCCTTTAGGTCACTAGAGACGTCTCCCTTGGGGTAATATTAACATACTCCTAAACAGAAAGGGGTTTCCTTATAAGGTGACAGTGATAGGTCACCCCCTTGTTACGCCAATCTTGTCTCACTTTCCTTGGGATTTGGGAAAGTACAAATTGTGCGATAAAATTTTTGGCATCGTTGTTAGGGAACATCAAGTCAATTTTCTTCGAACAACAATTTTTGGTAATCCTTTATCCAAAACCTTCATTTCACATAGCTTACCTAGCGACTCCACTAAGGGTGATTCCCTCATCCCTTTGATAATTTAAGGAAGATTATCTGGAGGTTCCACAAAGTTCAAGGAGATATACCAATCCTTCCAAGTCTTATAGAAGAAAGCCTCCCTGAGCCTCTTCGGTAGTAAAATCATTATTCAAAGTCAATCTTCCCTTAAACACAATGTCCAACGCACAAACTCAGACCCTTAATCCAAATCAGTCTAATAACAAAAAAAAATGGTAATGCAAACTTTTTAAACCGTTGTACATGACAAACATTCTAGGATACCCTCGACAAATGCCCCCTAGATATGATAAGTGGTTTCCTAAGTTCATTGGCAATGATGTATTCAGCGTCAAGGACCATATGAGAAATTTCTGGGTCTTTTTTCAGCTTCATCCCATCAATGATGATGTAGAAGATTTAGCAATGAAATTGTTCTTTGCTACCCTCTATGATGGTGCTATAAGATGGTATAATGGTCTCTATGACGCTAGTATTACATCTATGGATAAATTAGAGGAAGTGTTCCTCAAAAGATGGAGTTTCAAGGAAGACCCTAATATGTTGTTAACAAGGCTCAACAACATCACAAAGGCTGAGAATGAAACTGTTAGGGAATTTCACGATAAATTTGAAAGGATAATACAACAAATCTGAGCAAGCCATCACCCTTCAAAAAAAATTCTTCTCTTTCTTTACAACAAAGCCTTTACAAGACAAATGGGTTTACTTATCAGAGACAAAGCCCCTAGAACAATCCAAGAAGCCCATGAGATGGTTATGGAGATTGAAAGTAACCTCTCATCATCCAAAGTAGAACCTTTCTCTGCCCCAATATTCAAGATGGATGTTAAATCCAAAGTAGTCCACAATGCTAAGGCTGCTTCAGATATTGGCGCTAGCTTAGAAAAACTACAATTGACTATAGATGGCATGGTAAAAATCCAAGAGTTAATGATGAATAGGATTGTTAATCTAGAAAGAGCCCAACAACAAGCTCCTAGACCTCCTTATAAGGGGCAATTCCAGAGGGGTATTCAAGGTTTCAATCCTAATAGTTCAATCAAGAGGTCCCGAATACTTTATCCCCCACAAACGTGGTTCAGGAGAACCTGCGATGCTTGCAATGTCACATTGGGAGCATGAATGCCCTCTAAATAATGGTGAACATGATCAAGTAAATATTATCAACCATACCATTGAGGTGCCACAATGTTGCCTTAATATCACAATCAAAGAACATGAAGAGGGAATAAAGGAAGCAACCATGAGGGATAGGATGGAGGTAATCAATAACCTTGATCAAGAGTCAAGAGAGAAGTTGAAAAAATAAGAATTCCAAGTGTATACTAGAAAAAAATGGATGAACCAACCTCTCTCTACTGGACCTATAGCTTCACAACCAAAACCTCCACCTATGAACATACTCCTTCCTAAAACTTCTTCTAAGACTGACAAGATTGACTTGAAATTTGATTTGGAAAGTGCACTAGCCAAAATGCATGTCACCATCACATTGAAGGAAGTTATCAAAGTTCCATCCATGAAAGAAAGGTTCGAAAAAAAAATTCAATGTGTTGGATGAACCAACAGACCCTCCTATTATGTTGCAAGAAGACCATTTCAGGGTCCAATATGATGGACACCCACTCTTATCTATGTGGTTACTGGTAAATAACAAAAGTTTTGACAACTGTATGCTTGACTCAGGAGCAGGTGCCAACATGATGTCTTTGAAATTCATGGAGCAACTAGGCCTAAAGGCTACATGACATTATAGAAATGTGTGTTGTTTTGAATCCAAGGTCATACCCACTGATTTGGTAGTTGAGAATGTTGAATTACACCTTGGTAAATATGGTGAGAGAGTCATCCATATGGATATTGTGGTGGTAGATGTCCCTGATGTATGGGGGATGCTCTTGTCTAGGAAGTTTTCAACAATGTTGGGTGGTACATTGGAGATGGCTTTAACTTATGTCAACATGCCTATGAAAAATGTGACAATTGCATGACCTCCAAATATGCCAATGGCCAAGGTCCATGTACAAGAAATTAACAATGATACTAAGATTAGTGAAACACATGAGCCAATTAAGGAAAACCTTCCTGTATTTTCTTCAGAGGATTTGACTTTCACTTCAGAGAAAGATTTTGATGAGATACAATGGCCAATGAAAGAAGAGTATCAACAACTCTTAGATAAATATAAGGACAAAGAAGTTGGATCTGTCAATTTACTAAAGAAGGGGGATGATGACATATTTATTAAACCAAGTCAACAAGACATCCTTATAGCTGAATCCCACCCTCCTCCCCTTGAAACAAAACACTAGGGTTATATAGGGAACAACAAAGTATGAATATCAAGACGGAGATATGGTATGGATGTGGGACACCAAGAAAGGTGATCCTAAGAATGTTAAAGGGAATGCACAATTTTGTCTTGGACCTTTCAGAATCAGAATGAAGTCGACCAACGATTCCTACTATTTTTCTACGTTGGAAGGAAGAAAAAACCCATTATCTAAATGTGTTGAACTTGCATAGAAAAAGTCTAGCTAGAAAATACTACACACATTTGCAGAGAGAAATTGAGAAAGAAGAAGAAGGAGAGAAAGAATGGAAGAATTCTCATTAACCATTATGAATAATGAATAATTTACACATGATATACTCTGTATAACTCAGTGAGTGTGCACTGGAGGAGAACCAATGCACCATAGTGGTGGCCTAGAGTGATTTGGACACACACCATCAATTACAGGAGTGAACTGCCACCTAGTCTAGTCTCTCAGGAAGTTACGGGAGTGAACTACCACCTAGTTGAGTTAACTAGTCAACTAGTCTTCAGTTAACTAACTGAACAAAGAGTAGTGAGGAGTTAACTCATGGAATCAAGGGTAATGCATTAGTCTTGTGATGATACCAAGGCAAGTTCACATAATCTGGTGATGATCCCAATGTTGCATGGTGACAAAACCAATGCAGCATCTAAACTCAACTCAACTAGTCAAACTGAAGTGTCAACTGAAAGAGAATATTCTCGAGGTGGAATATTCTCCCCTAAAATATAGGAGATTGGAAAATGACTAATTATGACTAATAAACAAGGATAAACCTTAGGAAAAAGAATCCTAGGTGTGTGTGAAGTAACTCCAACACCCCCCCTGAACATCACTATGGTGAAAATAAAGAATGGGTCCCGACAACGAGGCCATGTTAGGTACCCAAATACAAAAGATACACTGAAATAAAGTGAGGAAAGAGGGAAAACCTCATGAGAAAACCCCCCCTCAAGGTACAATGTGTGTAAAAAGAAGAACTACAGTTGCTAGGCAATTGTGTCCTTCACTCCAAGAGGACTTCACAGAGAATGGAACTTATGCTCAGTGAAGGTGTTGGTGAACATGTATGTCATCTGTTCTGCCGAAGTAAAAAATTGTAGGTCGATGATCCCCTCATGTACTAAGTCTCAGATGTAGTGCATGTGGATATCGATGTGCTTCATTCATTGCCTCTGAACTGGATCTCTATAGAACTTCAGAGTGTTCTAGTTGTCACACCAAATGAGGATCATATGATGAAAGTGAATGCCCAACTCAGTGAGAAAATGTTGTAGACACATAGCCTGAATGGTTATGTTAACTACCCCTCTGTACTCTGCCTCAGCTGAAGATAGAGAAATGGAAGCTTAGTTCTTGCTCGACCAATAGATAGGCCCAGAACCAATATTGAGTGAGTAACCAGATGTGGACTTGCGATCAGTGTTATCACCAACCCAGTTAGAATCAGTAAAACTGATGAGATCTAATGTAGATTATGCTGCATAATGAATCCCAAAGGTGGTTGTGCACTGTACGTATCGAAGGATACACTTTGTAGCCTTCTAATGTATCTCATGTGGCTCTTGCATGAACCTGGAAACTGTGCCAACTACATATGAGAGGTCTGGTATGGAGTGTGTGAGATACAAAAATCTTCCCACTAGATGTTTGTACTGTGTGTTTTCAACCAGTGGAGTCTCCCCGCCATCCTCAAGTTTGACTCCTAATAGGAAAGGAGTTGGAGCAGAATTGCAGTCTGTCACGTGAAATCTCTCAAGGAGATCTCGTGCATACTTGGCCTGAGACAGTTTGATGCCTTATGCATCATGATTGATCTCGAGTCCAAGGAAGAAGTGGAGCGGGCCCATGTCCATCATCAAAAACCTATCATGTAGAATCCTCTTGACTGCAGAAATCATTGAAGTCAAACAACCGATGATCAAAAAATCATCAACATACAAAACTAAAAGTAGAAGTGAATCAGTCGTCTTGATCATGTAGACATTCGGGTTTGATTTAAAACGTACAAAGTTCTATGACAATAGGTAGGAATCCATATTAGCATACCATTCCCTTGGAGCCTGCTTGAGGCCATAAAGGGACTTCTTCAGTTGATAGACCAAATATGAGCCGTGCATAAATCCATGGGGCTGCTCCACATAGTTCTCCTCAGAGATATCACCATGAAGAAATGCATTCTTCACGTCCATCTGATGGACTTCCCATCCCTTGGTTGTCGTAATGGAAAGTTCCAATCGTATGGAATCCATATTTTCTACTGGAGCAAAGGTCTCATCATAGTCAATAACATGAACCTGCTGAAAGCCTTTGGAGACAAGACTGGATTTGTATCTTCTGATATTTCCATCTGTTGCGCTCTTGGTCCTGTAGACCCATCTGCATCTGACAAGATTCCTCCCATAAGCAAGGGGAACTAGATCCCAAGTCTGGTTCTCGAGGAGGGAGTTGTACTCCTCTTGCTTGGTGGATTCCCAAAAGGTATTTCCAGCAGCCTTGCCATAAGACTGTGGATATGAAGATTGAACCAAGAAAAGAT
The DNA here is from genome assembly GCA_010110895.2 of Picea sitchensis. Lineage (NCBI taxonomy): Eukaryota > Viridiplantae > Streptophyta > Pinopsida > Pinales > Pinaceae > Picea > Picea sitchensis. Next base: position 11,818 of record SNQJ01S0028015.1, on the reverse strand, counting down.
TCCTGAAGGGAAATGTTTCAGTGGCAGTGAGTGCAACAAGAGGCTCCTCGAAATCATATTGAGTCCTCCTAGTATCGGTTGGATCACCAACGATATTCCTTGCATCCTAAAGAGTAGTCTCTGCCCACTTGGGCCTCTGCTCTAGTTCTGCAACTGCATCTAGATGCTCGGAATCTGCATCTGACTAAACTGACTCTGAATATGAATCATTTGAGTCCTATGAATCAGAACTCTCATTTGAATAAGATTCAACATGTGCATGCTCATCATATCGTACAGGTGGAAGAATGAAGGTGTCTGCATGTGACTGTTGAGGTACATGCGAGACACTTTCCTTGAATTAGAAACTTCACTCAATGATGAGAAAGTTTGAGGAAATATCAATAAGCCTATATCCCTTCACACCATCGGGGTATCCAAAAAAATGCACTCAATGCTCTGTAGATCAAGTGCCTTCCTCTTTTCAGATGGAATTTGGGCCCATGCATGTGAACCAAAAATGTGAAAGTGGGTCACTTCTGGTTTGAGGCCGCTCCAAGCCTCGTAGGGGGTCTTATCCTTGACATATCCATGAGGAGATCTATTTTGTATGTATGTTTCACAATTAAGTGCTTCGGTCCATAATCTCCATGGTAGTGACTTTTCATGTAGCATGCATGATGCCATCTCCTTTAGAGATCCGTTTTTCCACTTAGCAACTCCATTTTGTTGTGGAGTATTGGGAACTGTGTGTTTCAAATGAATCCCTTAGTCATGGAAAATATTATGGATCTCATGATTTACATAATCTCCCCCGTTATCAGTTCAGAGTACTTTTATCTTCTTTCCGGACTGTGTCTCAAACAGGGCTTTGAAATCTTTGAGGTGTTGAAAGACCTCGAAATTTTTCCTGAGAAAGTAGATCCATGTAAAACGTGAGAAATCATCAACAAAAATGTGAAAAAACCTCGCTTTGTTGATCGATGGATGCATAAAAGGACCCATAAGGTCACTGTGGATCATATCTAAAGGTGCAGAAGCTCTTTGAGACTTTCCTTTGTCGAATTTCTCTTGAGGGTGTTTTTCGAGAACACATCCCTCACATACTCCATTGAAGAAATGGATGTATGGTAGACCATCAACCAATATTTTCTTGCTAAGTTGTTTCATGTATCTGAAATTCAAATTTCCAAAACTTTCGTGCCATATCCTACTACTTTCATCAACATGAGTAAGCAGTAAAGCAGAATCAGGTTCAATGAATTTAGAAAAAGTATACAATCTAAACTAATGATTTACCTCACTAATAACAACCCTGGAGTTGGTTTGCATGTCATATATGTCCATAGAATTTGGTGTGAATATGAATTTCTTTCCGGTGCCAGAATTCATCATCTGATACACGGAGAGAAGGTTGACGGAAAGTTTGGGAACGTGCAACACATTCTCGAAGCTTCTGTTGGTGAGTTCAATCCTTCCTTTGTCAGTGACTTCGACATAAGAGTTTTCCCCCATCAGAATAGGAGGACCTTTGCATGCATCCAATGAAGAATATACTGCTTTTGATGCAACCATGTGATGTGATGCTCCTGAATCTATGATCCAAGCATTGGGAGAGGATTTGATGGCAATCAAGGCATGTCTAGAATTGCCTTTCTTGGGATTTTGATCTTTTTGCTTCTTCTTCTTGGCACCCTCAGAGATGTGATATCCAAGGTTGTTTTTCTGAAGTGTTTGAGTCATTAGATCTATTTTTTTTTTCATGCATGTGGATTCTGGATGGAATCCTTTGTGACAGTACGTGCATTTCTCCCCTTTTCCCCTTTGGATCCAGAGGCATCGGTGAAGGATTTCGTGTACCCTTACTTCTTCGGATGTGCATGAGCTTTCCGTTTATCTTTATATTTAGATTTTTGATATTTGTGGCTGCCATATTTCATAGTGAGTGCATGCTCCCTTGGGCCTTTGATTGTGCCCATGTTGATGAGCTTTGTTTTCTCTTGTGTCAGGGATTCGATAAAGTCCTCAAGAGAAGGCATCTTCCAGGTGGATCCAGAGGAGAATGTGAAATAATGGAATGTGGATATGAATACAAAGAATTCAAGACCAATCTTGGAGAGAATGGTGAGAACCATTTGTTTCTCCTCCTTCGATTTTTCAACCCCGCAAGCTTTGAGTTGCGACAGTAAATCCTTGAATTTTGTAAAGAAATCTTGGAGATTGTTGAAACTTTTTGGATCCAATGTGAGCAACTCCACCTCCAGCATGTGTCCCCTCATCTCATCCTGTTTTCCAAATATCCCTTCCAAGGTGGTTTAGGCTTCATCGGGAGTCTTACAGGTAGATATGTGAAAAAGGAGATCGGGAGAAATAAGACTGCAAATTGTTTTGAGTTCCTCATCCATGCGATTTAAGTACTTGGATTTTTCTATGGATGATGTTGGTTCTGTATATGTATTCAAGGTTAACTTGTAAAATCCTCTGGTTCAGAGATGTATGGCTATTTTATCCTTCCATGCAAAATAGTTGTAAGGTGTAAGAATGAATTCTTTTTGGAAATCCATCTTTCTGTTGTCTTCAATCTTTTGTTCTTTGAAATAAATTTAGTGTAGCTTTTTCTTAGCAGTCCATCGGCTTTGATACCATGTAAATGTGTTTAACTTGCACATAATATATCTAGCTATAAAATACTACACACATTTGTAGAGAGAAATTGAGAAAGAAGAAGGAGAGAAAGAATGGAAGAGTTCTCATTAACCATTATGAATAATGAATAATTTACACATGATATACTCTCTATAACTCAATGAGTGTGCACTAGAGGAGAAACAATGCGCCATAGTGGTGGTCTAGAGTGATCTGGACACACACCAACAGTTATGGGAGTGAACTTCCACCTAGTCTAGTCTCTCAGACAGTTACGGGAGTGAACTGCCACCTAGTTGAGTTAACTAGTCAACTAGTCTTCAGTTAACTGACTGAACAAAGAGTAGTGAGGAGTTAACTCAGGGAATCAATGTTAATGCACTAGTCTAGTGATGATCCCAAGGAAAGTGTGCATTAGTTGGTGATGATCCCAATGTTTCATGGTGACAAAACCAATGCATCATCTAAACTCAACTCAACTAGTCAAACTGAAGTGTCAACTGAAAGAGAATATTATTGAGGTGGAATATTCTCCCCTAAAATATAGGAGACTGGATAATGACTAATTATGACTAATAAACAAGGAAAAACCTTAGGAAAAAGAATCCTAGGTGTGTGTGAAGTAACTCCAACACATTGCCAGTTAGTGGATGCCTCCTCAAACCCCATCATGGGGCAGAGACTTGACTTCATAGGTAAGTACATGTGAGTTAGGATAGGTAGACATTTTTCATTCATTGTACATACCATCTTCATATCATGTTATCATAGTTGTAGTTTCAATATTTATACTGTATTCTTCCATTATGTATATAGGTATGCTCATGATCATATGTTAGATTAGAGATGCTCTTTTATCTATTTTTTATATCATATATGAACAAGGGGTTATATCACCACCCTAAGGTGTAACATCTCGCTCTGGCGCACTAAGCGAACTTATTCTTTGAGGACGCTTGCTTGCAAGTGATCTGGATTATTATGCTATTAAAACTTTTGATTTTGATTATGAGGCGTTATGGGTTGATGACATGTTTTTTTTACTGCATTGACATAGACAGGTGCTATTGACTCGGTTTACTGATTGTGAAGGATTTTGGACCTCGAGGATGCAGAGGCATCGATGGAACCCCTTGGACTCCGGATCGAGTCAGGGAGTGTACCATTGGGGTTTGATTGTTTTACTGTGATATTAGTGCATCTGATTAGATGATATGATATGGATATGTTCTGATATGATTTGTTGATGATGCAGGTTGACGATAGCTTGCTGACCAGACTCACATGTGGAGTAAAGGGGTCATGCACGACTACCAAAGATGTTGAGAGAGAGGTGTGGACAACAACCTTGCCACAACCTACTAGCACTCCCTCCGTGGATCGAACTGTAGGTTAACGTTTACCTAGTTCGAGAGGACCCACGATGCCATGAGGGAAGACTACGACAGTCGCTCACGATGATTCTAAGGGGCACAAAATAAGGCAGGGGCCTTATTCCTTAGAGGCCCTTAGTCTCCCACAAGTTTACCAGGCGGAGTATTGACTCCAGGGGTTATTGATGTCTACCAAGTCAGTCAAGAGGCGAGTGACACCCTTGGAGCATGTGGTGCATCCTAAAGGGAACGTTGCATGAGAAAAATGGAGAGAGGTGAGTGGCACCCTTGGAGTACATAGTGCGTCCTGAAGGGCACGTCGCACAAGGGAAACAAATTAAGGCGAGTGGCACCCTTGGAGCACCTAGTGCATCCTAAAGGGCACATCACATTGTTTTGATAAATGAATGAACTTAGATGGCCTTAGGATGAACAATGTGATAAGAATTTTTAAAAACTCTTTCCCTAATAAAATGTCGCCCATCACAAAAATTAAGGTCTAGGTCTAAATCATGCTGGTGGTAAAATTTTATCCTTTTTATTAAAAGAATTTTGATATATATATATATATATATATAATAAAATTTAAAAACAAAATAAATAAAGAGTATGATCTTCATTAAATCTTGTAACACGGAGGGAGTAAGAAATTTAATTTATTCAAGAAAAAAAATAAAAAAAATCTGTTGGAATAAAAAAAATTAAAAAATTAAAAAATTAAAATATACTAATTAAATGAGAAAATGGAAAAAGGGTTAATTTTCACACCTGCCTTTTTGATTTCTAATTAAAAAGGGGAAAGAGGGAAAATCTAAAATATTAGGAAACTAGGAAAAGAGGTCACTAGCATATTTGGCCCATTTTGCGACGGTTGTTTCGATGCTTATGCGACATTATGTCATTGATATGGCAACGAATTTGGAGTCTCTGAAACATCGGTTTAGGTGATGTGGCATTTGCGATGAACTTGATCAAACGTTGCATAAGCGACGATATAGGCAAACAATCTTAAACCAACTTTTCGTCTAAATTGCGAAAACAACTTTTATAGTTAAACCGACGCATTATTAGAAGTTGTCGTCACCTATTCGACGACAACTTTTTGTTGTTTATGTAGCTAAACCGACGCATCAATAGAAGTTGTC
>SNQJ01S0028014.1:65747-85584 GCA_010110895.2 Picea sitchensis | reverse complement strand
TTAATTTTATTTATAGATTAAAAATTTTAGATATTTAAAAAATTATAATTAATATAGATTTTTAGATATAGGTTTTGTATCTATTTATGTGATAAGAAAAATAGATATAAAACTTTAATTAAAAGAAGAAGACAAAAAGCTTATATAAAGTGAAAGTAAGAGAAGTTTTTCCACTTATTTAAGATAGATTTTAAGAAATTTTGGAGGTAAATTTTAATTTGTAAAACTAAAGAAAATAATAAGATTTCCTTGAAGGAATATAATTTCTACCTTAAAAATATGTATGAATCCCCTAACGTCATGGATATCATGCCAAACAACTCTACAAGGATAACATGTTTTCTATAGAAGACATTAAGTTTGGGGTTAAGTGGCTCTCGAAAGGAAAAGTTAAGGACATAAAAGGTCACCAGGCTTAAATATTAAAAATTGGAGGACCTATCATCATCCCTCACATACATAAGCTCTTCAACTTAGCTATCCAACAAGGCTTCCCAAAACCTTAGATCCAAAGCCTCATTGTAACTATTTTTAAAAGTAGGGATAAAAGCAATCCCTCTAATTATAGAACCATTATGATTAGCCCCATTTTAGCTAAGCTATACATAAGTATTTTGGAAGGGCACGTGGCTAGAAAGCCATGGAAAAAGAGCTAGAGGGCATGTTGGTTTAGGGGCTACCATTCCACTGTGGACCACCTTGTTACACTTAGGAACATTGCAGAGGAGTGGCATAATGATAAAACTGATCTCCTTTGTTGTTTCGTTGATTTTAGAAAATCTTTTGACATTGTGCCCAAGACTAACCTCTGGAATAGGTTACAAGAGCTTAAATTCCCTTTCCAGTTAAGAGCTATTGCAATAAGACTATATGTGAGAGTTATTTCCAAGTTTAGGAACACTGAGGGCTGGTCGAAAGAAATTAATTGTAATATAGGATTCAAGCAAGGTTGTCCCCTATCCCCTACTCTTTGTGGCATCTATATTGCTAAGTTAGAAGATTGTTTCGAGCATGCAAGGTGTGTTTGCCCAAACCATGCTAGTATAGTCATCATCCTCCTTCTTTATGTTGATGATATTGTTCTTATGGAAAAGAGTCCCTATGACCTAGGTAAGCAACTAACAATCCTCAAGGACTTATGCTCTAGCATGGGCATGACTGTGAACACTGACAAAACAAAAGTTATAACAATTAAATCCAAAAGAATCACCTACGATACTTTTGTTTATGACAAAAATAGCTTGGAGGAAGTGCCTTCATACAAGTATCTTTGAATCAATGTCCACCACAAGCTCAATTGGAACTATAGAGTTGAAAAAATGATAAATGGAGGGTGGAAAGCTTGTTATAGGCTCGTAAAAAATTGTAAATCAGTAGACCTTTAGCTTTAGGATTAAAAAAAAAATCCTCTTTCACACTCTCATCACTTCGGTTATCTTGTATGGATGTGAATTTTGGGGTTGTAGTATACCTAGAGAATCTTAGAGAAAGATATAATAGATCCAAAAGAATTTTATAACTTATAATCTCAAAATTAAGGGAAATACACCCTATCCTATCCTCCTCATAGAAGCAAACATTTACCCCATTGAGAGCATTGCTATGATTATATACCTAACGTACAAGAACAAGATAAACAACATGGATGACAAGAGGCTACCCAAAATTGCTTCAAACTCTAGCCAGAACCACCACCAGCTCAAGCGGTGATGGCATAAAGATGCCAAATCTTGGTTAAATCATTGGGGAATACAAGAAGAAGTCATCATGTAGAATATCAATAATATTACAAATATTATCACTTCTGAATTTAACAAGAATATGTGGTGTGATAAAGAATTAGTGGATAAAAAGAAATTAAGATACTATAAGGAGGTGGTCAACCCTAGTTTAGAATATCAAAATTACCTCTCAGTTTTGAGAAGTGCAAAGAAGAAAATCAACATTGCTAAAATAAAAACAAACTCTCACGATCTACATAGTTAAACTGGACGTTGGACAACTCCCAAAACACCATGGGGGTGAGAGAATATGTCACCTTTGTGACACTAAGCGGGTAGAAGATGAAAACACTTCCTCTTGGATTTCCCTACATATACCCATATTAGATCCCAATTTAAAAATATTTGCCACATTATAGACCTTCTTAACCTCCTAAGTCATCAAAACTATGGTGATCTTGGAAAGCTTCTCTCAATGCTTTTTGAGCATAAAAGTAAAATTTTCAAGAAATTAAAGTAAATATCTTACCTTCTTAAGGTCGGATATACCAATTGGTATCAGTGAATGTTAATCATGATCATGATCATCATCACTTTATTATTTTATTTTATTATTATTATTAAAGTTAAGTTTTTTTTGTCCAATCGTTTTTCACTTTTAATATCAAATTTTCTTTCATTTTCATTCATTAATGTTAAGTTTATATTTCATCAATATTTGGTAGTAAAGTGGATCTCATTTCTCTTTATCTTGATACAATTATCTGGTCATCAATTACCTTTGAATTCGTTGATATTCATAAGTGTTTCTAGAGACTTTGTACCATCAAAATATTATAAGATAATGCTAAATAGTGATAAAGAAAGAGAAGAAAAACCAAGGACCTTTAAAATTATTATAAAAGAAAGTTGTTTCTACAACTAATGGAGACATCTCGTTCATTATTATGACTTGAAACTATATGTGATGTCTTAAGATCTTGTCTTTCTTGAATGCAAGGAAATAGGTTAACAACCCACGACCCAGAGGCATGTTGCAAAAGTGGAAGTTTTCCCTCTTAGAAACCACTAACAAGTTATTTCAAGGGGCAAGTTTTGTCTACACATAATAATGTAGTTGCATGTTGGAATCTTGAAATTGTAGCAACAAAGACTAGGTCAATAGCCCTAAGTAATGTAGGTTTTTGCCTTCTTTGGAAAAGAAAAATAATGGAGACATCACTCCTTTTTAGATATATGAAAAAATTATCACAACCAATATGGAATATGTTATCATACACTCATGGAGTATTGCTAATATCAAGTTAAGAAGTAACAAGTTAGACGAAAGACTCATTTCAAGGGCGGGAAGGTGGGAAGGTTTTATTGAAACCTGCAACTAATTTCAATGGTGGATGGAGTATTCTCAAACCAACGTAAAACCACTTGGGCAGAAGGAGAAATGGTATGCAACAGGTTTTCATAGAAACAATTTTTAGAGGTTTACTTGGTAGGAAATTTTGGTATTAAACAACTGTGCGTAGTGGTTTTTACGGACTTAGCTACTAGTGCTATGGAAGGTTGTGTAAATGTTGGCATCACATTTATTTTTCCAATCTCTTCTGTCAGTTTTTTTAGCACTTGCCATTAAAACACTTGAGCTGAGCATTTACCACAACTTGAGTGGAGGTGTTGTCGTTAGGTTCAGAGTACCAAGTGGAGATCAAGTGGCAGCGTCACCTACACCATAAGAATCTTATGTGATGGAAGAAGAGATCAACACACTCATGGGTGCAGCTGACGAGGAAATTTGGAGAAATGATGTCTTGTTTACCTCAATTGAAGCACTCAGAGTAGTTAATTCACCTAACTCCTTGAAATTGCCACCTTCGTCTCTTTTTCCCTTAACTCTGTTGGTGAATCAGACTGTTAGTGTTTCTGAATTGCCCCTTTCACCTGTGAACGTTCTAGGTGAATTAACTTTTTGATAGAGAGCAGAGGTAAATATTATAGGGAGGCGGGTTAACGTAGGGAGACCAAAAACCAATTATATTCAGGGGAAAACATCTGGTAAGCTTTCGGGTCGAAGAAAGCAACGTTCGAAGCCATGGATCCCAAACCGCTACAAGCGACAGATGGTTTTGGGAGGTGATATACAGTTAGAATAAGCTGCTAATATGGCTCTTTATGTATTGGTGGGACGAATGTCCTACCGTTCTTGGTGTAGTACTCCCATCTTAGATTGGGTATAGACCTCCTGGACCCCACTGTTGGGGTATGAACCAGAGATATTATATATGCTGAGGGGATGGTTTGGGTTTCTCTTTAAAAGTGCAGAAGATACTTCCCTTATTCTGGATAAGCTCTGGATTTATGAAGGAGGAATCTTGATGTTAAAACGTTGGAGGGTAAGATTTGATCCAGCTCTTGACTACTTTCAATTTCATCATCTCTGGGTTCTATTACTAGGTTTACCTCTACTGTTATAACCCTATAATTTATAGGATCAATTTTTTATTGTATTTTTGTTCCCTTCAGTGTTTTTAATTTGCAGAGACTTCTGCATTAAGAAAAAGAAAAAGAAAAAGAAATTGAGAAAAGAACAAAAGAGGGCATAAATGAAATTAAATGAAGTCCCATGCAATAACAATGGCTTGGTCCATACAGTTTAAGCATGGCCAAGTTCTTTTAAATTGATGTTGATAGTCTTAGTGAATAAGCTTGACTAAACTATCTAATCTTAGTCAAGATGATAGGTTAGTTAGTGAATAAATTTGACCAAACAACCTAACCTTGGTCAAATAGCCCCTAGTAGAGTATTTTCTTAGTCCAATAGTCTAAGCTGGGCTAAAGGTGCAAATGATGTAGGGTAGGACATAGGCTAAACAGTTTCTTTTCAATAAATATGTATGATGATTGATGAAAAATGCAAGATTTTGGATGATGAAGTGTTTTTCTAATCCCATGGTGATAACGAGTAGAAGAAGCAGTGCGCAAAACCCATAAAAAGTCATTAAGCCTAAGTCCCGCACCATATGTTGAATCGTGCCCTGGAAAATTAAAGATCGGGCCTAGATCTACGACTGAGCGGTGAGCGCCCAGATCTACGGCTCTGAAAAGATTCTGGACCCTCCCGATCGTTCAACCTTTAACGATGGGGGGGGGGGGGGTCCGAAAAGATGTTTAAGATGTGTGCTCAGATCTACGGCCATCCCACCAGCACGTAATCAGACGGTCCACAGAAGATTCCGGACCCCCCCCGACCATTCTTCTTTTAACGGAGGGAGCGGGGGTCTGACATGATGTTAAACAATGCGCCCAGATCAATGGTTGATCCGACTGCACCCAAATCAGCCGTCAATAAGGAATCTCGGACCCGCCTGACTGTTCTGCCTTTAACTGAAGGGGGGGGTCTGGAATGAAACAAATCCAGGCGGGCCCCATCACAATGTGGCATCACCTCATTGCGTCCTAACTCCCCCTCTCCAAACTTTTTCCGCCTATCAGCGTTACGATTCACCACCACCCTCTGCAAGTTCCACATCATGACCCTGTCAGCATGTCCCATCCATTTAACCGTTACGGGTCATATCCTTTCCCGTTCACCTTCCAATCACCAGTGCACACGTCGACCAGAGGTACACTTCAGATGTCCTTCATCCTGCACTCTCACGCTCTAAACAACCTGTTGGCCATTTATGACTGACCACATACCCGTTGTCCATCTGACCTGTCCTTGTTTTCCCAAACGGATACCCGTCCACTCAAATTCAACCCCGTTTCGACCATCTCCCATTCCTTTCACATTCCCTGCGTATCAAGAGATTCATTTTCCTCTGCCTCTGCAACACCTCATCCAACCATAGCCATTACCACTAACATTTCATTTGAATTGCAGGTACTCTTCACAGCAATGGCGCCAAAATCCAAGAAATAAAAAGCCAGGGAAAATCCTTTCCTCCCACCTCCTATCGACCTCGACAAGATCCCATTAGCCGAAAAATATCATATGATATCAGGCACAAGGTGCGAAGTTGACTTTGTGGAGTTGCAGTCGTGGCTCAAAGACACTTTCTTAGATCAGAGCGATGAAATCGAGCTCTGGGAGTCCAATCTTCCTTTATATAATTTTCCCCAGGTCCATCATTTCCCTGAATTTTCCCTCAAATGCCAGGCTCATTACCTTCCCGACCAGAGAGACATAGTCTCGTCATCAGGAGAAGCTCTGTTCTTCATCACTCCAAAGGCCATTGATCAGATGATGCAGATACCCATAAATGAATCTGCTTTCCCTTTCAATATCGAAATCATAACAGAGTTATACTAGAAATCATCTTCTCCTCAAAGAGCCCAAATATTTGAATTTTTTCTCCCACGTGATGCTTAGTTCCCCAAATCAAATCCCCCCTATCCTTCCTCCTTGTTCTCAGAAAAGGGAAACCAAGTCATTTCATCACTCTATTGTCTGCTTGGTTATTTTTCAGACGCATGGTTGGATGAGCCTATATTGGGTTTTCTGTCCATTTTCTCTACCGAGGAAAAATCCACCACTCAGTTCAACTACAACACTTTCTTGGCGGAGAACATACACAAGCAATTTTCACAGTTCGCCACAGAGGGCATGTTCTGATACTCATCCATCCTGGCTTACATGTTCATCTTTTTGGCGGATAAGTTCTCTTTCTCAATGCAGAAGATGGACAAAGAAGGNNNACCTCAAGCAGTCACATTATGGATGTCGCTGCTCAAGAGAAACTCCACCGAGTTCACTTTTAAACAATTCATTGAATTGTTTTATCATCTAGTTGTAGGCATGCTTAGTGGAAGACATGAGCCGAGAATAAATGAAGAAATTCGAAGAGTTCTGCACCTTTCAGATCTGGCAAAGACTAGAGATTGGTTTCTATACCAGAATCACACGGAAATCAGAGTGTATGGGTGTGAACTAGCTCCATACAAGTTGCCTAAGCATGTGCCTGTTCAAATATTCACACTAGAATATATTCCTTAGATGATAAACTCAAATGACATCCATTTTGTGTCTCTGAAGAAAAAACAACAGATGAGGATTAAAGGACAAATAGGCCCATTTATTTGCAACAATCGAGCTATTGAGGAAGAGGCAGACAAATTGTTGAAGGAGATGAAATTCAACACTAGTTTTATTTGGAGATATGACCCCAGTGGGATCATTGCAAAGATGAGGTTCAAGAACAAAAGTTCACCCTATGCCCACACCCTCAAGCCAGAAATCGAAAAATATGTGAACCAGACAGAATGGGAAGTAAATACTCTGGTAGATACAGAGCCACAAGAATCTCTTTCAATATCTATCTCACTGACTACTACTCCTCAGATACCCAAGGAAAAAAGGCCAATAAAGGATGATTCACCTTCAATCACTGAGGTATCAATAGAAGAATTCTGCATATATAGCAAGAAACCCAAAACCACTCCTGCTACTCACATGTATGGTGAGGAAGAGCCCTACTCTGCCACAGTGATTGAGAGAAGACAATAGGTGGTGTCAACTTCTTCTTTGAAGAAACAAACAGAAATAACTGTGACCACCTGTTGACGGGCGAAATTGACCGCTCGTCAACTGGAGGAGTGAATCCGGTCTGGGGTTGTCTAATTAACCCAAGTCGTTTGGATTAATCCACTCCGACAGGTTTAGCGGCTTCATTGGTCGATCTAAGTCCTAAAGAAAGCGAAAAAAAAACAAAACTAAAGAAAATAAAATAACTTGATGAATAACAATCGTTGAAAACTATATATAGATCTAATATGTATTTATAGTTTAACTAACTAATATTTATAAAATAACTCTAGTTATTATATATACAATATATACAAATGATTCTATTTCTAATATATATATAATATGTACACAATACGAATTTTAATCTAAATCCGCGAAAATCAAATATCAATTGATTTTTAAAACAACAGTAACGATATTTAATCTTTTTGATTTATTTTCTTATAATGTTGATAACTGAGAAATAGAATATCAAACTGTCGAGTTGAAAACTGTAATCACAGATAGTAGAAGATGTTTTAGATACATGACATTTCTGTATTCATTAAATTAATGAAATTAAACTAGCAAACTGACCTGTTATCGCATCCAATTTTTGTTTAGTGTATAGCATCCAATCTCCCTGTCTGATGAGGTAAACCCGCAGTAGAACCTACAATTGCTTCTCATAAATTTGAAACAACAATAATGGAATTCAAATGATATAACTTATAAGAGATACGATCACAACAATCTCATAATTTCACAAGCAACCACATTAAGATAAATCCTGCTGTGAAAACTTGTGCATGAATGTTCAACAAATGATGAAGATAAATCTCTTAATCCCAAGTTTGAACAAAATGATTACTGTGTGTTAAATCTGGAACATAAAATATGGATAACATATAAATTTTTATCATATCAATCTGTAATAAACCACAACAACGAAAGAAATCACAATCTAATTACAAATTGAAACAATCATAACTTGAATAAAACCACAATATGGAAAAGCTAAAGTTGTGACCAGTATTATATTTCATTCAAGTCTGTAAATGAAAAATCCATAGTCTTTCCCCAGGCAGAGATGATTTTAAGTTTACAAAATAACATGCTTATATAGGTTCCAGGAACAAAATGCTTCCTGTTGATAACATCAAATATGTTCCAAAAATATGGGGGATGCAACCTCCCTGATTTTACTTGATATGAAAATACAAACAACCTAATCTATTTACTAAAAACATAAAGTTCATATGGATGGAAGATCTCAACAGTGCTTCATATCTCTTTGAAAATCATGAGTTCCTGAAAACAAATAAAAATAAGAAGATTTTAAATGTATTTTCAATTATCAAAACAAGCAATTCAAATTTTTTTGTCTGGCTACTGAATCTCACGATTCTGTAGCTAGTTATAATTATAACCACAATCATATTTTATTCAATCAAACAAAACAAACTAAAAAGTAGTCTATGCAAACAAATCGTATATCCAAAATTGAGAGTGAGAAAATCATACTAAACTTTGAAAAAGATCATACCTCAAATCATGGGATTCAAACAAATTAAGCAATCTTGGAGTTTACTATTGCTGTTGTTGCTTCCACATTCTTAAAAATGACAGATCCTATAGTTTTTTGGCGTTTGTCTTTGGCTTGAGCTATGGATTGGAGTCTGTTGTTCTCGTTTGTTAACGAATCCACCTGGTCTTCCAAAGATTTAAGCTGGGACTGTAGTAAAGGCACATCTGCATAATACCGGTCGATCCAAGATTGACACTCATTATAGTGTGTTTGTAGGGACTGTGCATTGGAACTGATAGCATTAACAATTGGAGAATCGTCCATTTGAAAGGTAGGTTTTTCATGGAGTTTGATACCAGGAAAATCAGGATCATCCTTTAGACACGGTGGCAGGTTGTTAACATAATCGTAGGGTCTGTCAGGACAAAGTCCATATGAAAAAGGATACTCTTCGGCCAAGAACCTTTCAATTTCCGAATCCGAGTCTTCACTTACCTCAATTATGTTTTTTGTGTCTGCACAGGGTTTGGGTTTGTTTCGAGCACATCGTGAAATCCAACGAGCGACCCTTTTATTTTTGTAATTAACATCGACGTTGCCCTTAAGCTTCTTCTCTGTGGGTTTTTTAATAGTCTTAGTACAACTCTTAGGATACGAATCCGGTTGAGTAGCATCAGGGTAGGTCGAGGGTTCCAAATTAGAGACAGGATCCCAGGGTAGGAGCGGTGGAGGAGAGGTGGTAGGTTTCACAAGGGTTTCTGTGATAACAGGCTTGTCAACCTGTCCCAACTCACTATTACCAAAGGCATTTCATAACACAAAAGCATCCCAACAATTGTTGTTTAACTGCAACTGATGCACAATGACAATCTTAATTAAACCATGATGGAACAAACTAGAATCAGACTTCTGCCTCCTAAACCGCTTTCCCATCTTGTACAGACTTCTAAGCAGAAAGTAGGGCATGTTCAACGGGAAGTCAATGAAACTCATAAGCAATCGCAGGTGATATAGGAAAACTAACCCAAATCTCCCTTCACACGTAATAAATTGTTTCACAATAGCAAGAAGGTCATGCCACCTAGGTTTTAAAGCTGAGACATATATACCTCAGTCGCAACTAGCAATTTTCCATGAGGTGAACAACAAAGTCCAGGGAACATCTTTGACTTTTGCATTCTTGAACCACTTTTGGCCGACAGCTGGTAAACCCGTAGCTTGGCTTAAAAAATCTTCATTTACATCAAGCTGCATGTCACCTATCTTTGCTCTGCAACCGTCAAAAGTCAAAGCAAACTCTTGGGCAACTCTCAAATTGAAGCCCTTAAATTTTTCAATGAAAACACGCCAACCGTTCCTTTCTAAATCGTCCCTGGCGTTGTCATATGATAACAAGGTTTGGATGCCATTGGGCTCATTCCTTACCACTAGAGCCATGGATAACAGAAGGGAGTCAACATAGAACTCGGAGGTAGGGTTTGATATAAAACCACAGAGCTGGAGGCCCGAACAAAACAATGCTATGACAATTCGAAATGGTAGGCAGAGGTGTTAATCACCATGCATGGGAATGAGATCGTGAAGCTCGAGGCCATACAGAGAAGTAATATCACGTTGTACTTCACATGACACCTTGGCATATGAGTGTGTGTAAGGATGTAAGCACTTGAAAACCATAGAACACACATTCATGACTTGATTACAAAGTAAATGTATCAATTAAGCATTGGATAATTAAAAGTTTTATGAATAAAAAACCCCATTAATATTAATCGATTATTGATGAGTGGAGGTTTTTCACTTATGTAACCAAGGCACGTTTAGGACCAAGGGGTTATAAACAAGGAAAACAATCATGTTCATAGTGAAATACGACAATTCGATAATAGACCATATGAACAGTTTTCCTTAATAAAAAATCGAAACAAAGTGTCAATTCTAGTTGTGAGTTTTCATGCTTACAGTCATGAAAACAAAAATCGAAAGGAAGGTATGTAAAAAGTGACAAGTGATAAGTGTCGTTGCTCATGACGAGTAATGAAAATTTAGAGATCCTGTGTAGGCAACTTATAAAAAATAGAAATTACATTATTGCTTCCAACACCACCCAAACTCCACAAGGATATGCACCTGTAAACATCTTTGAGAAATATGATATGATTAAAAAGAAGAACCAGATGATGACTAATAGCACTTACTCCCAATTCTGGAAGAAAACTTCCACAACACAACATAGACTATTTTCATCCTTTGATACAGAGAAAGGAATAATGCATCTGGCATCCTGCAAGCACAGGTGCCTCACCCCAAAGAGATCACTAACTACAAGAGGTCAACTATTGTTTTTGACACTAAACAAGCCCATCCAGCTGACCAGATGGATTTGCACAGACAGACTGGAGAAATGGTCTTCTCCACATTAGCACACGCTTCCTCTACCACAACTAAGTTACAGGTGTCTTTAAGCAATGTTCAGACCCAATTGAAGTTGGAGAAGATATCCTCTTTTGCAAAGGATAATACAATAAAATCCTTAGAGGAGTTGGTGCTTAAGATTGGGTATGATCCCTTGAATGTTAAAGCAGCAGAGGAAATGTTGAAGAAAAAGAATACTGACATTGCATCTTTGAGAAAACAATTGAAATTTCCACCAATAGAGGATTCACAAGCTAAAGAGGTAGCTGAAGCCGAAAACGAGATAGAAGAATTGTTGAAGCTTATCATGTAGCAGAACGCACAGCTCAGAGAAATGGAGATAGAGTTGGAAAGATTATTGAGAGAAAAGGATCAAATGACACCAATGGAATTCATCCCATTGAGTACAGTTCCCATTGTAGAAGTAAGTACAACAACAGTTCCAACAACCACTACAACAAAAATTCCATCAGCAGCCCCATTGACAGCACTGGAAAAAACTGTGGAGCTAGCAAAGTCCATGGAGGAAATAAATTTTCAAGAGACGGAGATTAATAGGTTGAAAAGGGAGGTTGAAAATATCCAGGAAATTACATACTCTTTCCAAACAAGATATAATGTTGAGAGACGGGCAACAGAGAAGCTTAAGGAGGAAATACAACAGCTCTAGAAACAAACAGTGGCAGGCAAGACATTAGCAAAGGCTAAGGAAAACATATGGGCAGATATTGAAAAATCCATAAATGAAATTTGGCCCATGGTGCAAATCATGTTCGAGCAACATGATCTGGTGTTAAAGAGTAGGAAAGCCATTGACAGGATAAGAACAAAGCTGGGTGAGATGCCCGCAACGGCCAACGAGATCATCCAGTTTTTGAACTCCAAAACTAAAGAAGAGATGGAAGAATTTAAAGTCGAAGATTGAACAGAGACTATCCTCGAGGTAAAAAGAGTATTGACTAAAAGGGGATTGATGTTACAGTTGGAGGAAAAGGCTCAGAACATGGACATTGGAGTTCAAAGATTTTTTAGCAAGATTGAAGCCTTACAGAAAAAGGGTCTTCCTGATCTACGTGTCCTAAATGATAAACTAATGACTCTGTTCGATTACAAACAAAGAATCACAATCGTGGCCAAAGACAGTTCCAAGTTTTCAGTGATACAGGGCAGCATCACGAGCAAAGAATTCATGGAGACTCTGCAGCATGACCTCAGCATTCAAAACGAGATCAAGTATGTTTTCATCATCAAGACAACTTTTTCTAAATAAACCGAGATGGATGAAGTTTCCCGCTGATTATTGAAAATTACCATCCCAAGCACACAGAGATGGGATGAGTTGTGCGATTTGATTGAGTAAAGGCAAAGCATCATCCATCTCAGCATCCATCTCAACGTCTAGCTCAGTGTACAACACGGTTGAGTTCATCCGAATGACTCAACAACGGTCTTCCCCAAAATCAGCATGAGATATTCAACACATCATCATCAGTTACTACATTTCCGCATCTTGTTATATTAGTTAGTTAGACTCAGACTCTTTCACGTCCTAATCATTAATGACAGGGTCATTGTAACTTTTTTTATAAATATTTCTCACTTAGAAGTAGGAAGGGTTGTTGATCTTTATGCCCGAGCAAGCTCTAGTTGTTGCAATTTGTATCAAGAAGTTATTCCAGTAATACAAAGAGAAGTTTCACAGGATTCCTGCATGTCAAATTGTTGGTGAAGTTCCCTCTGTCTGCGTACAAGTTTTTTTTCTTTCTCAGTTATCATATTGTCTTTCAAAAATCTAATCTTTAAAAGAAGTTAAAGTTGCATAATTTACTATTGTGTACTCTGTTCTTAATATTTTACAGATTTAAATTTTTTTCCTCTAATGTTATAACAAAGAAATTCTTAAATTCTTTTTTGTTTTAACTGATATCTCACCTTTTCAGCAATACACCATTTTTATTTCTAAAGAATCCAGCATTAGCACTATCTCGCCCTGTGAAACGAATCTTGTAAAGTTGTCTTTAACTTCTATCTTTAAAAAAAAGACCCCATAGCCCAATGGAAGCGTAATTGATATTCAACCACTTCTTTCAAAAACAAATACAAACAACTCGGTTATATTCTTTCTAACTAACCTAAAATCTTTGAACACTCAAACAAACCTAGAACTCACAGAGAGATCCCTCTCTAAAACTAGTAGGGCTAGCTTCTAGTTTCGAAGCGGTTGGTTAAGGCTACCTCTGATAAGTTTCTCCGTGCCTCATAACAACCTCTGGGAATTTACAGAGTGATAACATCTACAACTTTGGAATGTGAAATCACTAGAAGCCATTGACAATGTGCTCGATCATTTTATAAAATTTGACGAAATGTTTTTTTTTGCACCTGAAATTCATTTGGGTAAGGTGTTAGTCGAACTTGATATACATTTGGGTTTATTGGAGTTCTTGGAGATAACTTGGCGAGGACACACCTTGAACCAAAAACTGGACTATATGGGTATCCCTTTTCAATGCACATTTTGTCGAAGGACTGGCCATTTGGGAAGGGATTGTCAAGGTTTTATGGAGGTTGAGGAGTTAGAAGACTCATTTCTTAGGAAGTCGACCATATTTGATTCTCCAGGCATGGATACCTACAATCTAGACTCATAATTTACAACAAAAAAGGTGGCCAAACAATCATACATTAAGGACACTGTCACGGGTAAGTTAAAAGCTCTCTGCCCATCCCTCTTTTTTTCGCTTTCGGATTGGGAACGTGATACTCTTGATTATTCCACTCCTTTGGATGTTGGTACTACTCAATTGTATCATGCTGACACATAGATGGTTCGGGAGGGATTAAATACACCATAGTTTGTTTTATTAGATCCTGTTGGGGGGGGAACCCTGGTAACACTATGGTTGAGTTTCTAAATCCTAGGAATGTCAGGGATACACCTGGTGACCCTGTGGGGGAAATATGTCCCTGCTAAAACTTTAGAAAGGGTGGATGAGGATTCTTTGGGGGACATGGTTATGACCAGTGAGATGGAAGGGGACTGTAATTTCCTTTCGGGTTTTAGGGAACCAGAACTAGGAGAAAGCTCCATTGGTGATGTTCTAGATTCCCTAATTCCAACTTACAGAGAGGTAATTAACCCTATTCCCATCCCTACCTATCAGGGGAGGGAAGTAATACAAATATTGGGATCCACAAGAACTTTTGGACACTTGGAGAAGACCGGGAAGGATTCAAAAAAATATTATAATTGGCCAAAGGGTTTGGGTTATGAGATCTCTCTTATAAAAACTCGAAGTGTGCGTAAAGACGTTGTTACCCTCTCTATAGTTACAGACCTGCATCTTTCCAATATTACTGACAATGGGGTGCTTAGAGGCATGAAATCCCTAACTAGGGATAAAATTTGATCTTCTTCTCCTTAAATATAGTAGGGGTGGGGAGGACCCTAAAATCAGCCTCCATGCACAGACTTTTGTATATGACAAATCCTGATATATTTTTTCTTCAAGAAACACTAGTGGATGAAAAGAAGGCTAGGTTTTCTATGCATTTGTTTCATCCAAATTGGTTAAATTGTGTTGTAAGCTCGATTGGAAAGTCTGGAGGAATTTTGGTGACTTGGGATCCTAATAAAATTTATTTAGATCCTTACCTTATCTGTGGTGGTATTTTTTTAACATGTACTTGTTTGGAGAATAACAAGCCACTATCTCTGTTAAACGTTTATGGTCCTTGTAACGAGAGAAAGACATGTTGGGAAAAGGTGGAATTTAGAGGTATGTTGTCTCATAAAAACCTAATTGTTGCAGGGGATTTAAACTTTACAATTAGTGCATTTGAGGTATGGGAGCTTCGGCACAACTGGACCAGTTGGCATGGTTTTTCAAAGAACTATTTCAGGATAATCATCTGGTGGATATTTTACTAGATGTATTAGTCCCAACATGGCGGAATGGAAGAACGGGGATTGATAGTATTCTTAAAAGGATGGATCGTATATTTATGATCCAATGGATATCGGTGGCCACCCACCTTTTCTAACTGCTCAAAACAATTTTCTATCAATTTTGGTAATTTACTATTTTTAACAGTTTTTAACTTTTGGGGCCATTTTCAGGGCCTAAATGAAGGTTTTTTGGGATCACGCTTCCCAATGATAGCCAAAGGCTCTGATTGAGTCTCCACAATAAATATCCTCATCGATACCTTTCCAATGAGCTATCATGTGCCCAAAACGGAGATCGTATGCCAAAGTTATGCCCCCGGGAAGTTGATACACCAAACTACCCAAAACAGGGTCCACAAAACTGTTGGCTTTTCATCTTCTGGGGTTAGGGTTTTGGATTTTCTTTATGATAAAAAGGCCTTTGGAGCCTCATTGTAAAATCATCTTCTTGTAAATGCGAGTATCCATCACATCTCTTCTCAGAGATAACCTACCACTATTCTAACGAGTCTTTCACTCTGTATTTTTACAGTCTTTGTACATTTCCGCTCATTAATATAAAATTGTGTATCACTGTATCTCTGTGTTTATGGTTGCATATATGATACATTTATGTTATATTATTGGATATCCATGATATCTCTGTACATTTATTTATTATATCTCCGCTCTCATTTCATGTCGAAAATAATCTGGATCAGTGGTATCAGAGCAGGTTGCTCTTGATCGTATGTCCCCGACACGGTCCGAGTATAGAAAGTTGGGTCTTGAGCTATTCTCTCTTGAATAGAATCTCTCTTGCACATCCAAGAAACCCTCCATGGTAGAAGAAAAGAAAAATGACAGAGAAAATGATTATATTAATATGTCGCTTGAGCAAGCTCTCATGCGACAAAGGGACGAAATGATGGAGAATTTTGCCCACATCCTTAAACGCTTGTCGATAACAACAGGCTTTTCTTCATCAAGTGGCCACTTTGGAAGTACCTCTCCTTTCAAGGTACAAGTTAATTTTGATATTCCTATATTTGAAGGACAGATAGATGCAGATGCCTTAGAAAAATGGTTAAATCTGCTAGAAGGTTATTTCTTTATTCATAATTTCTCTGATAGGGAAAAGATCACCTTCGCACTCCTTAAGGCTCTCCCCCATGTCAAACATTGGTGGGAAAATTACTGGGAGCAAATTTCTACAGAGGATTCTATAATATATGGGGCTGAGCCCACTTGGGATTTTTGTGTGGATGCGGTAAGAAACAATATTACCTTATTGGCAACTATGAGGACCGGTACATGAGATGGACCACACTGCGGCAAGATAGGGGCCAAGAAGTTTCAGAGTTCACCAATACCTTCCATATCTTGCGCACCAAGATGGGTATAAAATACTCTGAACTACATTTGGTTTTGAAATATCATGGGGCTCTACACAAATACATCCAAACTGAAATGGATTTTGTGGACATCTCATCACTCGGTGCTACTTATTGATATGTTGTTAAAATCGAGAAGAAATTTAAGAACTAGAAAAAATGGGAGTTTGGGTCTGCAAATCCGCAACAACCAAAGTATGATAAAGACAAACCTAACAAACAGTCTCCCAAAAACCAATCCAAGCCATAGTAAAAGAAGGGTCACGAAAAGACGAATAAAGACACCAAAAAATTGTGTGATTTCCACAAAATCCCCTGGCACAACACCGATGAATGTCTCTCCAAATAGTGATTGGTGGCTAAGATCAAAGACAAGGATCCGAACCATGATTCAGAAAATATTGATAGAAGACAGATCATCAACGTAGACCCCACTGCTATTACCACGACCACAACAATTTAACCAGAATAACCCACAGATCCTGAAGATGGGGAGATCCTTTTTCATTCACGGATGTGGGTGAAGGGAACCCCGCTGCATTTTATTGTTGATAGAAGAATCCAAAATAACCTCATCTTAGCATAGGTCGTCAAATAGTTGGGATTGTCGACAACAACACACCCGCAACCATACAACATTGAGTGGCTTCTCTAGGGACGAGATCTTTGTGTCGGCCAATAGTTTTGATTGTCATATGAAATCCAACCCTTCAAGGATGAGGTATTATGTGATGTTGCCCCACTGGATTTATTTGATGTTCTCTTGGGCCAACCATATATGTGGAAGCACCATGCTATCTATGAGTCTCGACTCCATAGTGTCATTGTTACTATGGGGGGTCATCTCTACAGGATACCAGAGGTAGTTCCAACTACCGTCCCACCTAAACAATGCTCCAAGGTAGTATCTCATACTACAAAATTCAACTTCTTCACAATCTGTTCAAAAGGTGAATAGAAGGATATTGCAACCACTACAACCTCAACCCAAGCACCTTCTATCCAATAGAAGCAGGTCGACAAGATTGCAACAAAGTGTAAGGATTGATTTTGCACACAGAAATCTCATGTAGCCAAACTAGTTAAAAATTTCCAACCCTTCCAGCCACAGGTTCGTGACAACCTTCAACAAGCTAAGCAACACAACTTCTCCAACAAGGCAAGCAGGTCATCAAGATGTAGATTCAACAAATGTTTTTCCCTCTCACCTAGGCACTCAATTCAATGGATACCATTACTTCCTAAGGAGAGAGGATTGATCTAGGTGGATATCAGTGGCCACCCACCTTTTCCAACTGGCTCAAAATAGTTTTCTAGCAATTTTGGTAATTAACTTTTTTTAGCAGTTTTTAACTTCCGGGGCCATTTTGAGGAGCTAAATGAAGGTTTTTTGGGATAGAGATTCTCATTTATAGCCAAAGGATTTGATTTATCCCCCAAAATGAATCTCCTCGATGATACCTTTCCAACGAGATATCATTTTCCCAAAATAGAGATCATATTCCAAAGTTATGCCCCCAAGAAGTTGATACACCAAACTACCCAAAACGAGGTCCACAAAACTGTTGGCTTTTCATCTTCTGGGGTTAGGGTTTTGAATTTTATTTATGGTAAAAAGGCCTTTGGAGCCTCATTGTAAAATCATCTTCTTGCAAATGTGAGCCATCACATCTCTTCTCAAAGATAAGCTACCGCCATTCTAGTGAGTCTTTCACTCTGTATTTTTACAGCCTTTGCACATTTTCGTTCATTAATAGAAAATTGTGTATTACTGTATCTCTGTGTTTATGGTTGCATCTCTGATACAGTTCTATTATATTATTGGATATCTGCGATATCTCAATACATTTATTTATTATATATCTTCTCTCATTTCGTGCCGAAAATAATCCGAATTAGTGGTATCAGAGCAGGATGCTCTTGATCGTTTTCCAATGCATGTCCCCAACGAGGTCTGAGTATAACAAGTTGGGTCTCGAGCTTGTCTCTCTTGAATACAATCACTCTCGTATGTCCAAGAAACCCTCCATGGCGGAAGAAAATAAAAACGACAGAGTAGACGATTATATTAATCTGTTGCTTGAGCAATCTCTCATGCGACAGAGGAACGAAATGATGGATAATTTCTCCCACATCCTTCAAGGTTTGTCGATAACAACAGGCACACATTCATCAAGTGACCACTTTGGAAGTACCTCTCCTTTCAAGGTAAACGTTAATTTTTATATTCCCATATTTGAAGGACAGATAGATGCAAATGCCTTAGAAAAATGGTTAAATCTACTAGAAGGTTATTTATCTATTCATAATTTCTTCGACAGGGAAAAGAACACCTTCACACTCCTTAAGGCTCACCCCCATGTGAAAATTTGGTGGGAAAATTACTGGGAGAAAAATTCCACAAAGGATTCTGGAATATATGGGGCCGAGCCCACTTGGGATTTTTTTGTGGATGCGGTAAAGGAACTGTATTACCCTATTGGAAACTATGATGACAAGTACATGAGATGGACCACACTGTGGCAAGAGAGGGGCCAAGAAGTCTCGAATTTCACCAATGCCTTCCATGCCTTGCACACCAAGATGGGTATCAAAGACTCTGAACGACATTTGGTTCTGAAATATCATGAGGCTCTACACAGATACATCCAAAGTGAAATGGATTTTTTGGACATCTCATCCCTCGATGTTGCTTATCGATATGTTGTTAAAATAGAGCAAAAATTTAAGCACCAGAACAAACAGGAGTTCAAGTTTGCAAATCCGCAACAACCAAAGTATGATAAATACGACCCTAACAAACAGTCTCCTGAAAACCAATCCAAGCCATAGGAAAAGAAGGGTCACAGAAAGACGAAGAAAGACACTGGAAAATGGTTTGATTTCCACATAATCCCTTGACACAACATTGATGAGCGTCGCTCAAAATAGTCATTGGTGGCCAAGATAAAAGACAAGGAGCCGAATCTTGATTCATAATTTGATTCAGAAAATATTGATAGAAGACAAATCATCAGCGTAGACCCCACTGCCATTTTTGTGACCACAACAATTCAACTAGAAGAACCCACATATGTTGAAGATGGGGAGCACCTTTTTCATTCACAAATGTGGGTGAAGGGGACCCCGTTGCATTTTATTGTTGATATCGGAAGCCAGAAGAACCTCATCTCAACAGAGGTTGTCAAACAGTTGGGATTGTCGACAACACCACACCCACAACCATACAACATTGGGTGGCTTCATCAGGGACAAGATCTTCATGTCAGCCAACAATGTCAATTGTCATATGACATCAAGCCTTTCAAGGATGAGGTATTATGTGATGTTGCCTCACTGGATGTCTGTGAT
>SNQJ01S0028014.1:23721-53185 GCA_010110895.2 Picea sitchensis | reverse complement strand
AAAATGTTAACACTGAAATCTTCATTCTTCAATTCCTTCTTGATCACCCTATTGTAATGGACCAATCACAATACTTTGTTAAGTTTGGCAGAGACCTCCCCATATTGTTCCTTCAATTCTGCATTCTCTGCCTTGATATGCCTGTCCAATATTTTGTATTCTTCAATTTCTTGTTTCAATATCTCAATTTCTATTAATAACGTTGGTTCATTCAGGGACTGGTATGGACTTGGTGTGAGTACTTCCTTGGCCTCCATCTCTCGAGCCTCTTTTTATTTCCTCAGACTCCTCAGAACCTTTATCATCATCTTTCGTCTACTCAAGGATTTGCTTGGACTCAGTGTGAATGCTTCCTGAGTGACCACCTTTCGAGCTTCTTCTCCCTTCCTCAAATCCATAAAAGTCTCTGTTACCAATCCTTCTATCTCACTTATGGTTACTGGTCCTTCTGTTTCACTTGTGGCAACTCCCCAGCCACTCTCTTTGTCTGGAGAACTTGGAATATCCATAGGTTCCCTTTGAGGAGAAGGTATGTTTGGAATTGTCTCTTGTTTAGCCATGCTTCTAGTGGTCCAGTATATGGGTGGCGAGGCTTTCTTAGACTTGCTAACAGGGATAGGAGTTTCTTCAAACAATTTCCTTTTCTTTGATTTACTAATAGGGACAGGCCTGGACACCTGTACTTCCTGTATTGAATGGACCTTTATCTTGCGGGCTTGAACTGTAACTTCTAGGGTTTTCTTCTGCTGGCAAACTCGTATTCCTAACCGAGAAGATTGAGGCGTGGGTTCTGGAACTTGTACCTCCTTTCCTTCTAGTCCCTTTCTATTTTTACTTGTCACCTTAACAGTCTCCTTCAAGCCACCAATTGAGCTTTGGGAAGGCCAAGAAACTTCAGAAATAATTTTCAATTCTTTAGGGGATTTTGGAGGGGGTTTTAAAGTTGGCTCTAGTAAAATCTTCTGTCGATTCATCTCCTTCTTTTGTTTCTTATTCTGTGACTGTTGGTCTTTAAGGCGTAGGACTGAGCTAGACGCTTCAGCTGGTGTGAACTTTTTCTTGTTTTGTAATTAGGATTCAGGGGTCTGCTCTATTTGACTGGTTGGTTCTGATGGCATTTCCATAATTGTTTTGGGAACACTATCTGATTGACCACATGGTTTTGAGCCCTCCTTTCGTCTTTTACCCCTTTGAACCGAAGTAGAGCTTACTCTCTGGAATTGAGTGGTTGTCTTCTTTCTTGATATAATAGGTTCTCCCACGACAAACTTTTATGTCATTGATTTCTCAATGATATGAGAGGAGTTGGGCGCAACAGTGTCTTCTTTACCTTCGGATGCCATATCTTTCTTTTCTTTTTGGCTTGATCTTTCACTGTGTATCTCTGCCTCCTGTGTCTCGTCCGACTTGGATTTCTCTTGAGCGAAGCTCTGTTGGAGTAACTGTTTCCAACTACCCCCTTGTGTTTTTAGAGCATGAACAACCGGAAGTTTGATTAAACCGTGATGATGAAGACTGGTCTTGAGCTTCTTAGAAACTGACCTCACACCTCTTTCCATTTTCTTTAGACTTATCCATAAAAAATGGGGAAAATTTATCTGTGGTCCTCCCTCAAAATGTGACAAAAGATTTAAATGATAAATGAAGGTCACGACATACCTTCCCTCACAGGTGAGGAATTTCTACAGACTTATAAGCATTGTCCAGTATTTTTCTTTGATATAGCTCCGAGGGACGCCCTTGATCCAATCGGCGTCATGATGTTCTATTTTGAGGAATTGTTGACAGAGCTTTTTGTCCACGATTACTCTTTTGAAGTATCTTTCTCCAGCCATTGGGAGACCCATAGCCTCTGCTATAGTGGCCTCTGTAATTTTTAACTTCACATCCCCAAGCTGCACATTCTCTCCATCATATGTTTGTGCAAAGACGAGAGAAATTCCCTCATGATGGCTCTTGAATTTCTCCAAGAACGACACCCAACCTGCCTGTTCATATTTTTTCTTACAAGCCTAATATTCTGTGGTTTCTTTGTATATTTGAAATATTGGCTCATGCCTGTCGACCCCCATGCTATTTTAATCAATTCTCTTAGGTGGATAAAGCAGGAATAGAGGGTTGAGTACCAGATGATAGAGTATCGGTTGGGAGAAACATACAAGGGATACAAAGGCATAGGGTGTATGTAGATAGTATGATAACAAGGGTAAATAATGCTCATCTGGATGGCGGAGCCATCCAGAGGATCATTTATGAATGGAAGTGTAGATTACAACGGTCACGTCGATCCTCATGATGATATGGCAAGGTAAGTCACATCTACTAATGGTTCCCAGATTCGTGGGAAGCTTGGTGGTGAACGACATTTACGAAAGGAGGTGGTCGTTATGATCGGGATTTGTGTATATGAAATCGACTGGGATCATTACTTGATATGCTGAGATTCGTGGTTCACGTCTTCTCATATAGTATGGAAACTAATCATGGGGTTTATTTATCAGATAGACCGTGGGAGTTTGATCTGATAAAAGACATCATGATTTTGCATTTTTGTTGTTTCATAGGACACTTCCTTCTTACGGCAGTGAGGTATAAGATTTCTACAGAGATTCGTGACAAAACAAGGGTACGTCATGATCCAAGAGAAATCAGATATTCTAAACGCATATTAAGTCTAATTCCTTTAAATAATACGAAAAAAATGTAGAATATGTATGTCCTCGCACTAATAATTTGACAACGACTTAGAAACATGATGAAATTTACCCATCATATTCTTACCAGTACTGGATCATCTAAGCACTGGATCACCTGTGTGTATAATTTGTAATTGATACGGGATCACCAAAGTGTCGAATCGCCTGTGTGTAAGACTTGCAATTGGTACAAGATCACCTGTGTGTAAAATTTGCAGTTGGTATAGGATCACCTGATTACCTGAGTGTCAGATCACCTATGTATAAATTTTGCAGTTGGTATCGGAATAGTGCAAGGCCCATTCTTTTATATTGGATAGGATCTGGTACGATATAGGCACAACGAGATGATTTGGTGGTCCTTCATACATAGAGGTGATCATCGATGTGAGTTAAGCACAAAAATGAACTTTCTTGAGCTTAAAAAAACTTGATATTGATTCTGGTGACAGTGATTTATAGAAATAGCTGGTGTTCTATGGTCAAATCTGTCTGAAAAACCATGCAGTTGCCAAAGTTTATAGAGAAATAATGCAGGAAATATTTATAATAGGAGGGTACTCTGTAATGACCAGTAACTGAGATGACAAAACTCCTTTTCTTCTGGAACCAAGGTGACCACACTTTTGCTGGCATTTCCTCTTTTATTACAACACGATAATCATCCTAACTACTACTTTTCTGTGGATTTTTATTGAGCCCATATTAGTTAATGCTCGCCGGTATTTTCAATTTTATAGAGTTTGAAAAACTTAAAGGAAACTCTCTACACTGTCCTGTGGATTTTTGTCGAGCCTGGGCCAGTTCCTTCTCACCGGTGTTTTCAATTTTAAAGAGTCTGAAAAACTTAAAGAAGACTCTTTTTGGTAGTTGTCCTCCTTATTTGTTTATCTACATGGGAACACCACCAATTTTTCTTTTGTCTTTGTTAGTTAAAAATAAAAAAAACTTCATCTCATGACACACCTATGTACATAAAATGCATTTATACAATTTGAACTTACTATGGTAGGCCAGTAGGAAGGAAAACCCTCTCGCTTTCCAGTTGCATTTCGACAGTCTGAAGAACATTTTTTACGAAATCCTCCTTTGACAGCGGTTTGTGATAAACCTTCAGTCGATGTCCATTTACAACAAGGGAAGTCTACTTTTCATCAATATTTTTTATCCTTACTGCACCATTTTCATAGACTGTATCAACCTCATAGGGGCCCATCCACCTGGTAGACAACTTGCCTTTGAAATTTTTAAATCTGCTATCATATAGGAGGGCCCAATCACCTGGCTGGAAGGACTTCTGTTTAATGAACTTGTTGTGCCATTTGGTCCTTTGTTCTTGTATCAGGGTGGTTCTTTGTAGATCATCTTTCCTTATCTCATCAATCTCATTCAATAATAATAGCCTCTATTTTTTAGCTTCATTCAAGTCCATTCCTAATTGCATGGCAGTTCTGAAGGTCTTTACCTGAAACTCTATGGGTAGTAGTACCTTCTTCCCATATACCAACTCATATGGTGTATGGCCTGTTGTATTTCTCCAGGCTGTCCTGTAGGCCCACACGAACTTAGGTAACCTATCAGCCCAGTCTTTGTGATGTAGCTGAACAATATTAGTGAGGATGGCCTCTATCACTTTGTTGGTCGATTTTACTTGGCCATTGGCTTGGGGGTGATAGGGTGAAGACTTTGTGTGTCTGATATTGTATTGTTCGGTAAGGGCCTTAACCAAATTTGAGGTGAATTGTGTTCCTTGATTAGTGACTATCTCCCGAGGTACCCCGAAACGAGTGAAAATTTCCTCAAAGAGAAAATCTACAATAGATTGTTCATTGGTTGAATACAGGGCCTTGGCTTCTACCCATTTTGTTACATAGTCTATGCAAACTAATATGTACTTTTTCTTCTGAGACATGGGATTGATAGGTCCTACAAAGTCTAAGGACCATTTTTCAAAGGGTTTGATTACTACTTGGGCTTGGAGTGGCATTTCATCGACTGATGTAGGTCTTCCCATTCTTTGGCAATCA
The DNA here is from genome assembly GCA_010110895.2 of Picea sitchensis. Taxonomy (NCBI): domain Eukaryota; kingdom Viridiplantae; phylum Streptophyta; class Pinopsida; order Pinales; family Pinaceae; genus Picea; species Picea sitchensis. Next base: position 48,462 of record SNQJ01S0028014.1, on the reverse strand, counting down.
TCGCAGCTGGCCACATATTTCTTTGCATCTTTAAAAATGGTCGGCCAATAATAGCCAGATTGTAGGATTTTGTAAGCTATCCTTTTGTCAGCAAAGTGGCCTCCACATGGGTCGTCATGGCAAGCTCTGAATATATCCTTCATTTCATCTTCCCGGACACATATTTTGATTACCAAATCAGGTCATGTTCGGTACAGGGTATCTTCATGCCACATATAATTGGCACTTAGCTGAATGATTCTCTATTTTTCTCTGGATGTCATACCTTGAGGCAGCTTGTCGGTTACCAAATAGTTGGCTATGTCTGCATACCAAGGGGTGAAAGTAGAAATGGAAAATAAATTCTCATCCGGAAAATCATCATCTACTGGAGTACTTTCACCTGTATGGATAAGCCTAGACAGAAAATCAACAACCAAGTTATCTCTTGCAGGCCTATCTATAATAGTGATATTAAATTCTTGTAGTAACAAGAGCCATCTAGTTATTCTGTCATTTGTAACAGGTTTATTCATTAGAAATATGATAGTTGAGTGATCTGTGTGCACAAAAACTTTGTATCCTATTATATAGTGTCTAAACTTGTTGATGGCATGTACTACTGATAAGAATTCCTTCTCTGTGACAGTATAGTTTGCTTCAGCAGGTGAGAGGTTCTTACTAACAAAGTATATAGCATAATGAATCTTCCCTTCCCTTTGTCCTAATACAACTCCCAAAGTGGTATCTGAGGCATCTATACATATATGGAAAGGAAGAGACCAGTTTGGACCTCTCAAAGCAGGAGCACTTGACAGTTTTGTTTTTAAGATTTCAAAAGAGATTTGACATTGCTCATCCTAATAGAATTTAGCATCTTTCATTAGTAGTTTGAAAAGGGGGGCAGCTAGGTTTGTAAAATTTTGAATAAACCTCCTATAGTAGCTGGCATGCCCTAAGAAACTTCTGATTTCCTTTTGTGAACTGGGGATCTTAATTTGGGAAATAATGTCGATTTTGGCAGGGTCCACTCTTATTCTGGTACTGGAGATGTGGTGACCTAGAACGATTCCTTCAGTAAGCATCATTCTTGATTTTTCGTGACTGAGTGAGAGGTTGGTCTCTCTACATCTAACCAGTACCTTCTTCAAATTATCTAATGCCTGTTGGAAATCATTCCCATATACCGTGAAGTCATCCATGTAGAATTCCACATAATCATTGGTCAGATCGGAGAAAATAGCCAAGATATCCCTCTGAAAGGTAGCAGGGGCATTACATAACCCAAAGGGGATAACCCTATAAGCATAGGTTCCCCAAGGGCAGGTGAATGTGGTCTTATCCTGGTCTTCTGGTGAAATTTGTATTTGGTTGTAGCCATTAAACCCATCTAGAAAAGAAAAGTACCTCTTCCCAGATAAAGTATCCAAGACCTGATCTATGAAAGGTAAATGTAAGTAGTCTCTATAGGTGGCCTTGTTTAGCTCTCGAAAGTCCACACAAATCCTCCATTTCTCATTTTTCTTTGGTACAATAACTAATGGGGAGACCCATTTTCTATCTGATATAGGGTAAATGAAATTGGCTTGTAGGAGTTTTTGGAGTTCTTCCTTTACTATTTCTTTCAAGGTTGGGTTCATTCTTCTCTGGGGTTGTTAGATAGGTCTGATTTGATCATTAGTGTAAATATGATGCATACATGTATTTGGGTGGATCCCTTTCATGTTAGAGTAATCCCATGCAAACGCATCTGATTCCCTTGAATCATTTGTACCAAATTTTGTTGTTGATTTGTTTCTAAGATGGAATTAATATACAGGCACTTTCCAGGTCTAATTTCTATAGCTTGGACAGTATATTCCTTCCCTTCCACTATTTTAAAAAGAGTGGTTGTTGTAGAAGTAGAAGGGTGCCAAATTTATTGAAATTCAGGGCTAAAGATGTGTGTGTAGTTGGGGAAAGATTGGGGATAGTCAATGCATGCCGAAGCAACCAAGAATAGACTTAGGATTTGTTCTTCAGAGTGTTCTTGTACTCATTTTATTTGTTCAAGTGTCAACAAGGGTTGGGTATAGGCCTCCTCCCCATACGGATTCTCCAACTAGAGAGGGACTTCTGTGGATGGTTGGGCGGGGGGAAAAGGATAAGTTTCTGACTTTGAGTGCCATTAGAAATTGTCATTTCTCCAGATCGACAACTGATGAATGCATCAGCAGTGGCCAACCAAGGTCGGCCTAGTACCACTGGATGTCCTGGTCTGGGGGATTTGGGATGGATTACCAAGAAACCCACAGGGTATTCCCAAGAGGCCAATGTCACTGTTATATCATCTAAACTTCTTGTTTGGGTGATGACTGATTTATCTGCAAGCTCTAGCAAAGTTTGTGTAGGTCTTAAGTGATCTAGTTGTAGTGTTTTCATAGTGTTTACTGACATCACATTTATTGATGCCCTTAGATCAATCAATGTGTTAGGCAAGGCAACACCATTGATTTCTATGGTTACTACTGGGTTCCCTGGATCACTATACTTGGAAGGCATTTCTGTTATAAACTCAGATAACTATCCCACCACTTGTATGACATGAGGTTCCTTCCTCTTTCTCCCTAGATTTTTAATGCAAAGGTCTCTTACAATTTTAGCATAGATAGGTATGTCTTTAATGGCCTGTAGTAGTGGGATCTTTACACATATATTTTGGAGTTCGGTCTCTAGATTATGTTCTAGAGGTTCCTCGGTTTTCTTTATGAGCAACCTTTCTGGGTAAGGGGGATTCACTTCATGGGGTGTTTTTGCTTCAAAGGAGTTGGGAGAAGGGATTTATTGTGGTATTGGAGTGTTTCTTTCTTCGTTCATTGGATCAGTCATCTGTTATTCTCTTTGAACCGTTTGGGCACCTATTTGTTCTTCTTGGTTTGTGTGATTATGCACGTGTTCTTCGTGAATGACCATAGTGGGATTTGTTTTGTTTACAATCCTTCCTGACCTTAATTCAATTCCATTAAATGGAGCTGGCATTATTACATATGTAGGAAAGGTTTGTACTTCAACATTTTGTATAGGTTGTGTCGGTCTGTTATTTGGGTTAGGGATAGGTTGTGTGGTAATAGGAGTAGGTCGAGGAGGGTTTTGGATGGGTGAAACTTGCATTGGTTGTTGCATATTTGGATTCATAGTTAGTGCAAGTGGTTATTGTGGTTGTGGAGGTGGAAGAAGACCAGGGGGGTTAAAACCTGGGAGCAACTGTGAAATATTCGAAGGATATTGTGGATAGGTGGGAAAATTTGTTGGTTGAAAGGGGACATTTCCATATACAGGTCCTCTCCACCCCTGTTGCCAAGGTTGGGTTTGTGTTGACCACTGAGGATAAGACATGGGAGGTACCCATTACTATTGGGGGTATTGTGTACTTGGGTCGGCAAACATGTTGGCGTTTTGTTGTCTCCACGGTCTCCTAGGGGGTAAGATGTCTCAGGTTCTCCTCCTCCCTTGAACATAGCCTTGAGTCCAGGGAGAGAAGGGAATTCATTAGTAGGATGGTTCTCTATGCAAATACCACAGAGTTCAATAACATTGAGGGGGCATTCCTTTTCAGGGTGTTTCCTCCTACACTGATGACAGAGGATTGCTAATGCAACATTTTCTTCCTCTTGTTTTCTTTTGATTTGCATGGTATCTAGTTGGGAACTGATGGTGTGTAGGATATCTATTTTAAAGTTTTCCAATAGATTTCCTAGCTCAATTCTTGTGACACCTCCAGATGTGGGTTTAGCAATTCTATTGGTAGGGTCCCTTATACTTTCCCCTATTTTAGCTTGACTGTGAGAGTATCTTTTACAGTACTCTGCTATGTATGCAAATGGTTTTTGGTATATGTCCCCAGAACTCATAAGGTTCAACGCTTGAATGCAATCGTCCCTCACACCCTTTAGAAAAACAGTCCTAACTGTAGCTGTATCTAAGGAAAACTGCTTAGTCTTTTGGTAATTGTATAAGAACCTTTCTAAGTAGTCTTCTAAGATTTCTTCTTCTGATTGCTGCATTTTGAATATATCATTCCTAGCATCCCTAGGTCTACAATAATCTTGGTATTTTTGGAGGAAGGTCTTCTTCATACCATCCCAAGATAGAATTGTATGTTCCCCTAAGCTCATGAACCACCGTAGTGCTGAATCTTTTAGTGTGGCTGGGAAAAGTTTTAATTTTTTAGCATTATCTGTGTAGTTATAGCTCCTACACAATATGTCAAATTCAAATAAAAATGAGTCAGGATCTTCTGTCGACATACCTCTGAAATGTGGAAGTGAAGATAATGGAATGTTCTTCATAGCAACGTCTTTAGCCATATCTAGTATGGGGAATCCAAATGTCTCTGTTTCATTTGATGTGTTTCCCTCTTCTTCTGCCATGTTTTCGAGCACTTTGTAGGGAGGTGGTGAATTTTCTCCACTGAGTGATGGTTCCACCACCAGATTCTCTGGTATCTCTGGTTGTTCCAAGGTTTTGTGTAGTCTTCCAACAACAGATGCAACCTCTTCTATTATCACCTCTACTTCTTTTCCAGCTTCTCTTCTGGATGGGGTCGCCATTGTTGTCTCCTTTTCTTGCTACCTTTTGTTTGTAATCTGAACAATGGCTTCGTATCTGGTGCCTTTTTCTGTTGTTGCAATGGCTGCCTTTGAGCTCTCTCCTCTAAGAATTTTTCCTGCACGAATTTTTGATGAATTAGTATAAGGGGGGGTTTTCTTTGTTGTTTGTTTTCTGGTTTTTTTGAGATTTTAGGAGCAATAAATATGCCTTTATTATCCCTGTACCTACACATGAAAAAATAAAATCAATGAAAACGCATATTCCTAATTAAAGGTAGGAGGACAACCTAACTTTGGAGCAACCCCACCAAAGTGGATGCACAGGTTCTTACCTTTCATCTTACCGTCTTCTCTCCGCCCTCAGATTATCCTCAAATCCAATCCAATACTTCATCAAACCAAAAAAAAATATGCTACCTGTTACCGTTTACAACTCCCCGACAACAACGCCAAAATGTTGGTGCATAAATATGTTCACTGTATATCTCACACTCATTTAAATGTCAATCTGGGATTCGTAATTGAAAGAGTCGTCACACCATATGTGCTGAGAAAAAGTAAACTATCTAAGTCTATTGCATATAGGAAATAATTAATAACATAAAAATTCCATTTCTAAGATCTCTAAATACTTCAAAATATCCTCTGAACCTAAAAAAACAAAACTGATAATGAAACTCAGACAAACAGTCAATCAAAGAAAAGTTGTCTCAGAGAAACAAGTTTGTTCATGTTAGGCACTTGTATTGAAAAGATGAACTTTAAGAATCTTGTTTTCTGTAACGATTAAAGCAATCAATTTCAACCAGTCTGTAAAAAAAAACCGACTTCAATCTCATGTAACTCAATCAAACCAGCACAAGGGAAATTCAGTATGACTGAAAGACTTTATTACAACACATGTAGATAAAAGATAAAGTCTCCAGTCCCCTGCGATACTACAATCATAAACTCAAAATATTAGTCCACACTTCAAATCATGAGATAGCTACCTGGAGCACTGGATAATAAAATGTATATTCAATCTAGCATTTGCCTATACACACCAATCCAAACTGATTAACTCAATACTCAATCCTGAGAATGAAATAAAGATTAATCACACACACACGTTGTTGTAAACTATCCACACAAACACACAAAACGTATACGATGAGGTTTACCTTAGTTGGGGCGGTGGGCCCTTGTCAAACCAACAAGGAACCTCTTAAGGAGTTAACAGACTAAAACTTTCACTCACATCCAAGAATTGACATAAAAGATCTTCTGTATTAATTCAACTGGTAAATTGGATCAACAGTCTTTTACTTCATACATGATGACAACAAATATTGTCTGATTCTTATCGTATATTTCTTACATTCCTTTCTACACAACATTCCTTACATAAGGTAAGACGATACTACCAATATGTATGGATAAACATTAAACAGTTCGGGAAATCCCAAAATTAAGATTTACATCGAATTTTGAGGAGTTGACTCCATCCTCATGACACAAAGTGCATGAGCGATGGAGTCTCTTGCAACTGGAGAACTAACTCGGACGATTCCATCCAACTGTCTTCTCAAACTCTCCACCATTATCCAAGTCCAACTGGTGCATCCTGAAACAGAGGTTTTAGTACCAGATTGCACACAGTAGCGAGTCTGGTACCAGAATAGAACATAGCAAGGAGTACCGGAATAGCGAATGTCTTGGTACCAGATCAAAATTGTCTTGGGTACTGGAATGGATTCAGTACTGGATTACTTGGTGTCTGGTAGTGTCAGATGGACTGCTCATAAATCAAATTATTAGAACTATACAAAATAAAACATTTTCAATCGAATTAATTAAAGAAAGTTAAACAAACATGCTTTAAATCACCAATTACCTCTTGTAGACATGACATAGCTATTAGGCATGTATTTTGGGAGGGAATAGTCTAGTATAGGTTTATAACAGAGGAAAAAAGACTTAGATAGAGGGTAAGATAGGGTATTATCTTATGGCAAAATGGAGACTCAACACCTACATGTTTTTGATGTAGTCAAACAAAGAATTATTTTCAAGAGAGATATGGTCTTTGATGAGCAGACCTCAGCTATTACTCTATATTATTTCTCTTTTGGGTTGTTAAGTAGTGATCCAATGAAAATTTTAAAGGTTTATGGATTGGCTAACTATTGCACTATAGGTTTGTTGAATCAACAATCTTATGTACCAAAAGAAACTTGCACTTGAACTTCCACAATAGAGTTAACCACAAGTTTTGGATCACATAATCAATCAACTAATAGTAATTTTAATGTAGGAACTCCCTCTACACATGAATTTTCTCTTCCCATATGGGTGACTAAGATAATTGAAGTTATTGGTGTTGATGGAGGAGACATAAATGACTTAGGAAAACTAGAGGTCAGACATTCTCTAATGGAACATGTGATAGATGAATGTGATCCTGACAGATATGAAAATGGACATGGTTGACGTAAATGTGAGAATGTTATGGATGATGAGTAGCATTCCTTGATGATGAATAAAAGTTGGGATTTAGTTCCTCGACCACAAGGAAAAATGTGTTTAAATAGAAATGGGTCTACAAGACCAAATTCACATCTTAAGGTGTTGTTTAAAGGAATATGGATCACTTGGTAGCAAAGATATTTTCTCAACATGAAGGCATTGACTACACTAAAACCTTTTCCCCAACTATAAATACGAACTATGCTTGAATTGATTATTTTACTCTCTTCTTGTTTTGGATGAGAGGTATATCATATGGATGTCAAGAGTTCTTTCTTACAAGGTGATCTTGTGAACGAGATTTATATGGAGAAACCCCCAAGCTTTGAGAAGGATGGAAATTTTGTATGTTGATTGAAGAAATCATTATATGGTTTGAAACAAGCCCCCAAATCATGGTATGAGAATATTGACTAGTTTTTCCTTAATCTTGGTTTCAAATGCTTTGAATAATATCATAGTATCTATGTTTTAAATGTGGATGGTGATAATTTAATTGTTGCACTATATGTTGATAATTTATCCATTACTCAAAGTAGTGTTTCTCTAATTTTGGTTTTGAAAAAATTATAGTTAGTAGATATTTTTGAAATGTTTGACCTTGGTCTATTGCATTTCTTTCTAGGAATCCAGGTCTTACAAATGGATGAAAATATATTTCTTTCCCAACCCAAATATTTACTGAAACTATTTAGAGATTCAAACATAAGACTAAAAACTATGCACTAAACTTTACAAATTGGGAGTAAACCTAATTAAGAAGTGTGTTTTTTTGAAAGTTGATGATACTTTCTACAAGTATCTCGTTGATAGCCTTATTTATATAACCTATAGTTGGTTTGATATTTCCTTTGATGTTAGCATGGTCTCTAGGTTCATACAAAATCTAAGGGAAAGCCACTTAGACACTGCAAAGTGGATTGTTTGTTATATCAAGGGTACTTTTCAACTTAGTATAAAATATTGTAGTAACAATATGAACCAATTAGTATATTAGGCCGACCTGTATTGTGTAATACCCATGTTTCCCCCAGCTTGTAATTAATCATTAATTATGATCACCATGATATGGCATGGGAACAATGTAAGTGTATTATTAAGATTGTCAATGACTGACTGTGGGGGTGAAGCCTTGAAGTATTCGCCATGATATCACTAGAGGAAAGAGTGAGGAAACTATGGAGAGGGTTCATTATGTCAAAATGAACCAAATTTATCCTTGCTAAAATAATAAGCCTCATCATGATCCCAAGGAGAAATCAATTAATAAGAAAAATGACAGGTGGTTGAACNATTTATATGGAGAAACCCCCAAGCTTTGAGAAGGATGGAAATTTTGTATGTTGATTGAAGAAATCATTATATGGTTTGAAACAAGCCCCCAAATCATGGTATGAGAATATTGACTAGTTTTTCCTTAATCTTGGTTTCAAATGCTTTGAATAATATCATAGTATCTATGTTTTAAATGTGGATGGTGATAATTTAATTGTTGCACTATATGTTGATAATTTATCCATTACTCAAAGTAGTGTTTCTCTAATTTTGGTTTTGAAAAAATTATAGTTAGTAGATATTTTTGAAATGTTTGACCTTGGTCTATTGCATTTCTTTCTAGGAATCCAGGTCTTACAAATGGATGAAAATATATTTCTTTCCCAACCCAAATATTTACTGAAACTATTTAGAGATTCAAACATAAGACTAAAAACTATGCACTAAACTTTACAAATTGGGAGTAAACCTAATTAAGAAGTGTGTTTTTTTGAAAGTTGATGATACTTTCTACAAGTATCTCGTTGATAGCCTTATTTATATAACCTATAGTTGGTTTGATATTTCCTTTGATGTTAGCATGGTCTCTAGGTTCATACAAAATCTAAGGGAAAGCCACTTAGACACTGCAAAGTGGATTGTTTGTTATATCAAGGGTACTTTTCAACTTAGTATAAAATATTGTAGTAACAATATGAACCAATTAGTATATTAGGCCGACCTGTATTGTGTAATACCCATGTTTCCCCCAGCTTGTAATTAATCATTAATTATGATCACCATGATATGGCATGGGAACAATGTAAGTGTATTATTAAGATTGTCAATGACTGACTGTGGGGGTGAAGCCTTGAAGTATTCGCCATGATATCACTAGAGGAAAGAGTGAGGAAACTATGGAGAGGGTTCATTATGTCAAAATGAACCAAATTTATCCTTGCTAAAATAATAAGCCTCATCATGATCCCAAGGAGAAATCAATTAATAAGAAAAATGACAGGTGGTTGAACCATCAACCACCCCAATGAATGGAAGCATGGATGGTCTAACTGGGGATACAGAAAAATGTTAGCCCGAAGTACCATAGAGGGAAGTTTTTCCTGTAGGCCCAAACTGACCAGAATTTCCTTCTGACAGAAGGAACAAAATAGGTACATAACCTTCCCGAAGAAAAAAAAGGTGTGCAAATAATACACGCGAAGGCAGAAAAAAAGGAGACACACCAGGAGAAGGAATGTGTGACCTGGATATGTAGAAGACATGAACTAAGCAGAATATGGCGAGCTTGATGTTGTGGGAGCATATGAAAAACCTCACAGAGACTATGACAGAGAAGGAGAGCCTCTGAGAGACTGCAAAGGTTCCCTAGTGATATCATGGATTAGAACGGGGGTGGCTAGAGTGATAAGAATGAATTCCTCTAAGCCTATGGTTGGGTGGAAAATAAAACACCCATAGTCAGTTGGTTGGTTGCAACTTGTAATAGATAAGTACTTCATATACCCTGTACACTTAAATTGTATTGTATGATTTGAATTTCTATGATTGTGATACATTGTGCCTCTCGTGAAATTAAGGCGTACTCTTCTTCTATGAACTGTTGATTTAGAATGGTTGTAAGATGGAAAGTTTGGCCTCTGGGATGGTTGGAAAATATTCAAGGTGTTTTCCCGAGGAACAACCTCATAGTTTTGGATTCGGGGAAATCTCTACAAGACTGCTACAACCCCGTTGCTCCTTTGGAAATACATCTTCCCCGAATTAGAGCTTAAGCTCTGTGAATGGAAGGTGCTTCCTTCAAACCAGTCATCCAAGAGAGAACAGGGTCATTCCCATGGCCTTAAAAAATTCACGGCTAAGAGGTTAGTGTGTATCCCATGAGATTTTTTGAAGGACCCATGTGACCAAGGTATAGGAACCCTGTGCTAGGCCCGAAAGGATCTGAGCGTTTCTGGTTTTGGAACTTCAGGAGTTTGAAGCTCCGGGGTGTTTTGACCTTACCATTTTCAAACAGGCCGAAGGAAAATGGTAGTTACGGTTACCCATAAGGTTGACCGGCTCCTGGAGGTCTCCCTAACCGTGGCTAATAGGCTTGCCCCATCGTTAAACCTTGACCCATTTACCCATCACGAATTAACTTGATCCACCAATTTGAGGGTATTCAAAAGTCCCCTTGGCCATTGAATTTACATCGAGATAACTTTGACGAAGTCCTACTTTGAGAGAATAGGGATGTTAAAGCACCAAACTCCATGAACACCGAAGTTACGAAGTGATGAGAGCCATGGATCTGGGGATTCCATCAAGAACCCCTCTTAACTTTCTGACTAAACAATGGAGGGACCTGCATATGGTACTTCGGTGGAGTCTTTCTTTGGGAGAATGGAGCGACCATAACTCCAAAACCTCTGAATGTCGGAGTAGATCTCAACTACCCAATGTTGAGGACACGTGGACCGTTGGTCAAATTCCTTCACGTGTTCATATTTCGAAACTCTAGAAGGAAGCCTGGTTCAAGGCATGGAAAGCTCTGAAGCCCAGAGCTCGGAGAAGACGTAGGCCATTGATCTAAGATAAGTTTCAATCATTCGATCTTCTAGTTCGAAGTTCGCACATTCAAAAAATTTGCGTGTTGGAGCGGGTAAAACCTCTGAATGTCAGAGTCATGAAGTAATGCAGATCATTAATCCAAGGATACTTCAGGACCTCCCCTTACCATTAGATCTAGACTATGGTTACCCCGACGCTAACCACTTTGGGAGCAAGGAGGAAGTCACACCATGGATCCCCCGAACGTCGAAGTCATGAATTAACGAAGGTCATAGATCAAGGAATCTACATGGACACCTCTCGACTGTGAGATATAAGGGTGTAGGAAGGCCACCGGTCCATATTGATGTGGCACACTGATGTCACCCAGGGTGATGTGGGCCTACGTTTGACGTGCCATGTGTCACTTGTATTCATACGTTTCGTAGACCCTACATGCCCATTAAAATGTGACATGTGTCACCCCAGTAGGGGCCACGTGTCATCTCTGCCTTGCCGCGTGTACCCCTGGAAATTGCTTACTTGGCGCATTTGGTGAGTGGAGTGCTCAGGATCCACTTGTCCTTGCTTTCATGTTTATCATATCACCACATGTGAAGGTGGACCGTTCGGTAGTCCAAAACTTCGGGATTCCGGAGGTTTGGGATGCGGTGTCGTGAGTAAGTCAAAATACCCGAAGGCTAGAGCCACGTGGAGAGATTCCAGGCTCCTTCGGGAGTTTGGGAATTCAGGACTCCGGAGGATAGGCATGTAGAAAGGAGAATAGACGTTCAATGTAGAAGTGATAAACACCAAAATTCCCTCTAACTCATGTGTTAAATGAATATTGTATCCCGTCATTGGATTGAATGGTGGATGAACCTCCCCATTGTTATCGGACAAATCGGTAAGTGTGGACACAAGCTAATCTCCCTAACTTCAACAAGAAGCTAGAACAAAACATGGCAGAATACAAATTTCTCATTAGATTTCATTGTAATATAAACTAGTTCAGAGAGGGACAAATGGCATACCATTTAAATGACGCTTGATCCTCACTAGTGTCATCCTTGCTCCATATTTGGATTTGTGGGATGGAGAACCTGTTAATAAGCACAAACCAACAAAGAGAGAGAATAACGATATATATATATATATATATATATATATATTACGATGAAGTCTATGCATAAGATCAAGGAGTTATACAATAAAAGTAGAGACACCTTTATAGGGAAGAAATGTATTACTGCATTATATTAAATGAAAGTGGAGAATACAACCCATTCCTTAATGTTTCAAGGTCCCTTCCAATGGCCCTTTGCTTCAACACACACACCTTTGCTCCAATGCTTTTGATGAAGAGAATTTACAACCTGACTTGGAAATATAAAGCAAAGCTATCACAAGTACAATCTTCAACAAAATTCTTCATGCATAAGCCAACTTAACCTTTCCCATGAGAGATCCCTCTTTATATAGGGTGAAAGAGGAATGGATGAGGAGATTAGGATGATCCCACTAAATCAGAGAAGTGAGTAAGATCCAACTCGATCGGAGGACACCTCATCTTCTAGAAGATTCCCTTCTAGAACGTTCATGAATTTCATCTTTTTCTCTTGTTTAAGCATCGTTGCACCCTATGCACAAGCAGCCTGCAGTGACGTTGCGGTCTAGTCTTGGTGCATCATGCGATGATAAAGAATCATTGCACCCTAAGAATTTAGCAAGGTGCGACGATCTCCTTTGATATGGTTTTTAAGAAAATAAAGATGATTCACTTCTTCATGGAGAAATTCTCATTTTAGTATCTTCAGGGAACATAGAATTGACCAAAATAATGTGTAACACCCGTGGATGTGGGAAATTGGGGACAGTATGAATGAGTTGGATCCACGTGGGAACCACGTGCCCCATGCATGATAAATGCTCGAAGAACTTCGAGAGGCCATAACTTGAAATCCAGAGTTCAGTTTTGAGTTTAGTAGTGGTCGATAGAGAGCTACAGTTGAGTAAAATAGAATGGAGATCTTGGAGAGATGTTTCGAGATGAATAAAGTAAGTGAAATTTTTATGCCCCATCCCTAGAAAGGGTACTTAGGGGTCTGGTGTGTTACAAATTGGTATCAGAGCATGACAACAACACTTGTTCTACTTGGGCTCACAAAAGAGTCAAGTGATTTTCTTTCTTAGAAAATTTTAAGGGAGAGGGCATACTACCCTACCCTATCTAGCAAAGCATGATTTAGACACATTCCTGGATGGGCCGAAGAACAATCATAAGACTAGTTTACCAAGGCTAAAGTGAGCCTGCTAAGAGCATCACTGTCATGCGAAAATTATTTACATAAGTTCATTAAGAAGGATGTAGATTAAAATTCAGTTGGGATTTTACCCAACGAGATTGAATCATGTTATTATGTGGCAAAGGAAGCCCATCATTTCTTTTGGGAAATGATAGCCAATCCTATCGGAGTGGGATTATGTTGATGGGCACTAATAGAAAGACTTGGATATGAATGGATTGAAAAGATCCATAGCAGTAATAATTATTACTTTAAGGAGGACTAAACCTTGTACACATATATGATCCCTCACGATCAGAGGATTGATGGAAATAGTAAGGTCAATTTACTTGACCTATAATGAATGAAAATTGTTGCTGGAATAACCCAATAAGCAAGTAAAAAGGAACCCTATAGATTGAGAACAACCTTCATGAAGGTAGAAGTGAAGTGACAAGAGAAAGTTCAAAATCTCATGGTTGTGCTAGGGGAGTGTGTCTATGCAAGAGGAATGAGTCTGGTGACCATTCTCTGAAAAGGAAGAGCATGTGAAACTCTCAGGTTTCTAAGGGAACTGAGAAACAAATTTTGTTTTTGGGTACAGGAATTGTTGGGCAGTGTTTTTCCAATCAAGCTGATAAACAAAGTTGTAGAAATATGGTGTGATTGAGTGAGAAATCATAGCAACCTCCCTTGTTTGTTGGATAGGAAACTAATATTATAGAATTCTTGTGGGAGGAGAAGAGTGACCTCCATCCATGGTTGTTGCTAAAAATAAGAAAGAGTTCTAGGTGTCATGGTGAAGGTTGATCTACATTTTCAACCTATCTTCTATTTTAATGAGAGTAGATGGAAACAACTAGAACCTCTACAAAAATTTAAAAAGTAAGAGATGGACCCTCTCCCAAGAATGATTATGATCTAAATATACTCTGAAGTTCTGTGTTAAAATACTTAGTAAGTAACATACTTCAAAATTGTATTTGGCCTTTAAGGAAATAGTTCAAATGTTATTAGACATTAAAATTTATTATAAATGAGGTAAAATTGTTAATTAAATGTTGATCCTAAATGTGGTAAAGGAAGTTTTGGAGCACTTATAGATGCCCAATGGATCAGATTGACATCCATTAGTGGATGGTAGCCATATAGATATGGTTGGGATCGTAGTGAAGGGAAACTAGAAAAGGATTTCCTTGATCAAAAGCTTTGTTGATCAAGACCAATCAGAATCTAGATTTGTTGTTTTGGATCAGATTGACATCCATTAGTGGATGGTAGCCATATAGATATGGTTGGGATCGTAGTGAAGGGAAACTAGAAAAGGATTTCCTTGATCAAAAGCTTTGTTGATCAAGACCAATCAGAATCTAGATTTGTTGTTTTGTTACCTTGGGCATGGTTATAATTTCCCAAACTATATTTATGAGTTGGGAAAAGTTTTCATGGAAGTTGAGGCAAGAGTGTTTTATTTCTAGCAGTTATCATATAGGAAGGGAAACATAATTATGACTATGTTTGTTAAACTGCCAGGTGGATATCATGTGAGTGACTGCAAGTTCTCAACCGAGAGAGAAGCTCAATGTTGAGTATATCTATGGAACTTATCATGAAAATGGTAGTAAGATCCTTGGGAGAAGGATCTGGAAGTTTGATATGTCCATGAAGGATGTGGAAAGGGTACGAGCAATGAGCTTTCATGATGAATGTTTAGCTATGTCTATATATGATTGAGTACATCAATTTGATGTATGTGAGCTGCAAAATGTACCTATGGTAGATACACATAGGCTTATGATTATGCATGTGATTAAGTACATCATAAGATGTAAGTTAACAAAAAAAGGAATATGTGTGGATAAGTAATTTGGAGGCATAACAAAGATGCATGTTTATATTCCTTATGGAATATTTGGTAAACAACTGAAGCTAACTCAAGGTTGAGGCTATTATAGATAGTGATGGATATGCAATAAGGAAGTTGCATGTTGAAGAGTCATCCCCTGTGGAGGAACTATGTGAAGAATTCGTTAGGAGAATAGAGTCACAACCTTAATGACTGTTGAGAATTGAGTAGTGGAAGACTAACAAATGAATGGGCTTGGTTAAGCCATGATAAGTAAAGAGAGTGAGGCCTTGTAAAATAAATTATTTGGACTGAAAGTCCAAGGATTTGTAGAAGGAGTTGGACGAGGGAAGAGTTCCTTGACCCCTTCCTTGTTGGTTATTGTATTTCTCTGGTACGAGATTTTGATTTACTAATAAAATTAAATGTTTTGACATCGTAGTGATGATGATTTTATGAATGTAGAAACAATTGAGAATCGTGATCATCCTGTAGCAGGAAGCACAGTCTTGCTGCAATAATGAATGAGAATAATTAAACCTTATGGTGAAAATCTTGGTTGAGCTCCAACACACCACAGTAAAGTTCTTTTCATAAAGTGTGGAAAACTTGAAATCAATGCAAGGGTGCATTGGGTATGAATGTGGCCATGAATATTGACACATTGATTAAAGTCATTTGATATTTGAATTGCATTTGTCAAAAAATTGTATGTTGAAAGGATGCATACATAAATAGTGATATTTCCTTTTACTTTGTGCCCTTGAATAGATGAAAATGATTTGGACTGTTAAGTATGCATAGTGATTAAAATATGATGTGCAGGAAAACTAACAATTTGTTTGGCCAAGGAATGTTGACATTGCAGGAATAAAAGGGCCTTGGATATGGCATCGTTGTAAGCCAATACAGAAGAACAATTGTTTGTTGAGCTAGACTGCTATGGGAAGAAAAGGCCCATACTTGTGAATCTACTTCTTGTGTGGAACAAATATGAAAATAAATATGGAATTTGGAAATCCGTGGGTGACAGATTTGCAAGAAAATTATGAATTTGAAATTAAGGATAATATCTCATAATTTATGAATACCTGTGACACAGGTGAGACAAAAAAATCCCTATCTCGGGAGGACATGCGAAGGCTGTGAAGCTGGAAATCATGAAAAAGGCTATTGATTGGGACATGAGAACCCTTTGGTAAGCCATGATCACCTAGAATATGTTGTGTTTTGGCAACACAATTCGGAGGGACGCCTCGAAAGATTAAGTCTGAGGGACGACTTGACTGTAAAGCTCAATGAAGTCTCTAAAATTCTTCTTGTGTGAGAAATCCTTGGCAAGGAAATATGGATCTCCTGAGGAACTGTATAGCAGTGAAGGGTATGCCTGAGCCTAGTCCTGGAGGGTGAATGACCACAAGGAAGAGGAGACTTTGATAATTCTTATAAACTATTGATTGGGATCATGCACACAATGGGCATGTCCAGGAAAAATAGTGATCCAAGATAATAAGATAGCCATGTGGATGCAAATCCACGGACTACACAAATAATTATTATGATAGATTATGAAAATTTTCCGTTTGAATTTTGCACAACAATAAAATGTTTTCGCATGAAATTGTGATTAATATGCTTGTTTTCCAAGATTATTGAAGGCGGGTGACAAAGACCAAGAGTTTGGAAAGGATCTGATCAAGAAAGAGGATCAATATTTCTGAAGAAGTTGAATGAAAAAGGCATGACAGGTGTTACTGAGAAAGTACACCAAGGATGATGTTCCTTTTAAGGGGGAGGGGATTGTAATACCCTTGTTTCTCGCAACTTGTAATTAATCATTAATTATGATCACCATGCTAAGGCATGGGAACAATGTAAGTGTATTGACTGACTGTGGGGGTGAATAATTGAAGTACCGGCCATGATATCACTAGAGGAAAGAGTGAGGAAACTATGGAGAGGGTTCATTATGTCAAATGACCTAAATTTCTCCTTGCTAAAATAATAAGCCTCATCCTGATCCCAAGGATAAATTAGTTAATAAGAAAAAGGACTAGTGGTTGAACCATTAACCACCATAATGAATGGAAGCATGGAGGGTTTGTTTGGGGAGACAAAAAAATGTCAACCCAAAGTACCACAGAGGGAAGTTTTTTCTGTAGGCCCAGACTGACCCGAGTTTCTTTCTGACAGAAGGAACAAGACAGGTCCAAAACCTTCCTAAAGGGAAAAAAAGGTGTGCAAAGAATACACGTGAAGTTAGACAAGAAGGAGACACACCAGGAGAGGGAATGTGTGACCTAGATATGTAGAAGACATGAACTAAGAAGAATATGGTGAGATTGATGTTGTGGGAGCATCTAAAAAACGTCGCAGAGACTGTGACAAAGAAGGAGAGCCTTTGAGACACTACAAAGGTTCCCTAGTGATATCATGGCTTGGCATGGGGGTGGCCAGAGTGATAAGAATGAATTCCTCTGAACCTATGGTTGGGTGGAAATGCGAACACCCACAATCAACTGGTTGGTTGCAACTTGTAATAGATAAGTACTTCATATTCCCTATACACTTAAATTGTATTGTATGATTTGAATGTTTGTGATTGTGATATATTGTGTCTCTCGTGAAATTATGGTGTATTGTTCTTCTGTGAATTGTTTCTTTATAATGGTTTTAAGATGGCAATTTTGGCGTCTGGGCTAGTTGGAAAATATTCAAGTTTTTTTCCAGAGGAACAACCTCATAGTTCTGGAATCGGAGCAAGCTCTACGGGACTGCTACAACCTCGTTGATCCTTAGGAAATACCTCTTCCCCAAATTAGAGATTAAGCTCTATGAAAGGAAGGTGCTTCCTTCAACCAATCATCCAAGAGACCACAGTCTCATGCCCACTGCCTTAACAAATTCACGACTAAGTGGTTAGCGCATATCCCATGAGATTTTTCAAAGGACCCATGTGACCAAGGTCTAGGAACCCTGTGCTAGGCCCGAAAGGAGTTGATCCTTTCTGGATTCGGAACTCTGGGAGTTTAGATCTTTGGGGTGTTTCGACCTTACCATTTGCAAACAGGCTGAAGGAAACTGGTAGTTACGGTTACCTATAAGGTTGAACGACGCCTGGCAATCTCCCTAACCGTGGTTGATAGACCTGCCCCACCATTAAACCTTTACCCATTTACCCACCATGAAGTAACCCAAGCCACCGATTTGAGGGTATTCGGGAGTAGCCTTGGCCATTGGATTTACGCCAAGATAACTTCGTAGAAGTCCTACTTCGAGAAAATAGGGATGTTAAAGCACCAAACTCCCTGAATGTCGAAGCTATGAAGTGATGAGAGTCATGGATCTGGGGATTCCATTAAGAACCCCTCTTAACCATATGATTAAACAATGGAGGGACCCGCGTACGGTACTTTGGTGGAGTCCTGCTTCAGGAGAATGGAGCATCCATAACGCCAAAACCTATGAATGTCGGAGTAGATGTCGACTGCTCAATGTTGAGGACACTTGGACCGTTGGTCAAATTCCTTCACATGTTCGAAGTTCGGAACTCCGAAAGGAAGTGTGTTTCAAGGCGTGGAAATATCTGAAGCCCGGAGAAGACGTAGGTCGTTGATTTGAGATAAGCACCAACCGTCTGATATGCTAGTTTGGAGTTCGCGCATTCAAAAGTATTGCGTGTTGGAGAAGGTAAAACCTCTGAACGTCGGAGTCGTGAAGTAACATGGACCGTTGCTATGAGGATACTTCGGGACCTCCCCTGACCATAAGATTGTTATGAACATAATATATAATAATAAATATAAATACATTATAATAGTTAATGAATAGTTAATGAAGAGACACCTTCCCAATGAAAGGTCACATATCTTCATGGAAGGGCACCCCTGTGTGGGTATATAAGGCCCTCATTCTTATTGTATATCATCATCTCATAATCATATACATTACTATTTAATATATTATCCTTTATGGATTACAACCTGTTGTCTTACCTACATTAGATATTCACCTAGTGAACCAGTTGTTTCACCATAGTGGTATCAGAGCCTCGTTGCTAATCCTGACCATTGACCACATATTATCAATCAAAGTTTCTTTGATTCTTGTTCATTGACCACGTCAGGCCCTTGGCTCTATACAGTTCATAATTCTTAGAACTTTTGGTATTTGATCAAAAATTTAGCCCTTGGCCATTTAAAATTAAAAAGTCATTTTGCTACTAGAAAATTATAAGAACCAGAAATTAAAAGATTATTCAACTACCAAAAAATTGAAAAAATAAATCTAATCCCCTACTAAATAAAAAAAAATATTGGAAGGTTCCATATCATATAATCTCTCTCTCTCTATAAAGAAAAGAATAAAAAGAAAAATATTATCAGGACATCGCGTACATCGACAACCACCCAAAATGACATTGCAACCAATGCTTATGTTATATGTTCTAAGGAGATCGTATAACAAAAAGCGTCTGAAAATCAAGCCGCAAGCTCAGCTATCAATATCTAGTATAAAATCGCCATTGCTAAAGTTTGATTCCAAACAAACAAAAAATTTGAATCGGCCACCGAGCGGAGGTTGTAGGCACCATTTTTTAAATTAAAACCGTTACATTACATCCCCTTGACCATCATGATCACCACCATATCTGGTCAACCAAGTCAAGGGGTGCTTCCAAAGAAAGTGACGGTTTCACCACTAAAATAATTTTAACAATTGTAACCCTTGAGTCTGAACCAATAAGAATTTGGAAGAGTTGGTTTTTAACAAGGTGAGCCTTTATTACAAAAATAAAACAAAAGGGAGATTAAAAAAGAATATTTTAATCCCCAAATCGAAAGGGATAAAGTGACTATTCAAATTCCAAGAAGTGATTAAAGTAAATTTATTAAAAAATAATTATTAAGGAAGAAAAAAAAGTTTATATACAAAAAATATATGCCTATATAATTATACCAAGAAAGAAGTATACAGTGGAATTTAAGTCCAAGAATTTAAAAGAGAGAGATACTTAATATTAATAAAAAGAAAATATCTTACGTATACTAAGGAAGGAAATACAAGTTTTTCAAGGTATTAGCTTCCAACGAAGTTTTTTATGAAAATTAAAATGGAATTTAAGGAAGGAATGTTTTCTGGTAAAAATCATCGAGCTAGATGCATCAGATTATTAACAATTAGAATAAATATTCAAGAAAAATAAGTTAGCATCCACATTTGCCCAGATAAGAAGAAAAATCACATAAATATGGATTTGGAAAATCAACTAATAATTCCAAGGATGAATGTAATCGAAACAAAAGACTTTCTTGGCAATAAATATGACATCAAGGACTTACCGTTGACACTCGAAGACTATAAACTCGTATCTAATTTCGAGGTTACAACTATATATGAAAAAGAGGTTGATATAATCATTGGCTCGACTTGGTTAGAGATGTTGGGTAGCTTAATATTAAACCTTGAGATTTTTTTTTTAATGTTTTCCTATAAGAAGAAAAAATAAATTACATGATGTCTCAGTGAAGTCAGATTCAATATCTACGTCAAAAGATCTTGATCAGATCTCCAAAATACTATTGTCAGACAAACAACAGTCAATACTTGAGATCCAAAAGGAGTGTGACAAAATATTCATAGACAAAGATGTAGAAATTTGTCGCCTAAAAATTCATAATCAAAGTTTACTTGCCCAGATTAAGAAGATAAAGAGTGATAAGAAGACAGTAGAGGACAAGTTAGAACAAATTATCAATAAGGAATCATTGGTAGATAAAGAGACAATGACTGAACCTATGGAACTACAAAATTATTCAAATGGAAAAAACCTGATGGTGAATAAAACAATTAATATAGACCCAGTCAACCTTACAACTCAAAAGGATTTAGTTGATGTAAAGAGGTCTTCACATGTTGAAGTAGAAACAAGCCAGGGATATGAAGAAGACTCAATTCCAAGTGTTAATCAAGAAGAATCTACAAGTATACAAAGTAAATATCAGGTTGCAAGGATTCCTTATAGACATCCTAATCACAAAAATCGATACTTCAACTAATCAATGTATCCACAGAAACAAATGACAAATATGTAAAAAATTATTACCTCCATTACAAATGATGCTCAAGATAGAAGTTATCAGGGGAGTCAAAATACATCAAATTGTCTACAAGAACCCCATAAAATCCCCATTTTGTAGAAGATCGATTTAAGGTGGGAAGACTCCCTTACAATTTGACATTTCTACGTAGCGCTTAGAATATCATATCGTTTCAAGTCCTCAACAATCACTAATTCATGAATAAAGAATGAGGAGACAATATTACAAGCCAGAGCAAGAGATAATTCTTCCATAAGTATGCTTTGAGGACAAAACATTTTTAAGGGGAAGACAATGTTATGAACACAATATATAATAATAAATATAAATACATTATAATAGTTAATGAATAATTAATGAAGAGACACCTTCCCAATGAAAGGTCACGTCTCTTCATGGAAGGTCACCCCTGCGTGGGTATATAAGGCCCTCATTCTTATTGTATCTCATCATATCATATTCATATACATTATTATTTAATATTTTATCCTTTATGGATTATAACATGTTGTCTTACCTACATTGGATATTCACCTAGTGAACTGGTTGGTTCACCTACTTCGAGAGAATAGGGATGTTAAAGAACCAAACTCCCCAAACCTCAAAGTTACTAAGTGATGAGAGTTGTGGATCTGGGGAGTCCATTAAGAACCCCTCTTAACCATCTGAGTAAACAGTGGAGGGACCCACGTACGGTACTTCGGTGGAGTCCTGGTTCGAGAGAATGGAGCATCCATAATGCCAAAACCTCCAAATGTCAGAGTAGATATCGACCGCCCAATTTTAATGACACATGTACCATTGGTCAAAGTCCTTCGCGTGTTCAGAGTTCGTAACTCTGCAAGGAAGTGTTGTTCAAGGCGTGGAAAGCTTCAAATCCTAGTCCCCGAAGAAGACATAGGACGTTGATCTGAGATAAGTGTCAGTCGTCCGATCTGCTAGTTCGAAGTTCGCACATTCAAAAGTAGTACGTGTTGGAGCGGGTAAAACCTCTGAATGTCGGAGTCATGAAGTAACACAGACCTTTGATCCGAGGATACTTAGGGAACTCCCATGACCATTAGATATAGACTATGGTTATCTCGACGTTGACCACTTTGGGAGCAAGGAGGAAGTCACACCATGGATCCCCCGAACGCCGTAGTCACGAAGTAATGGAGGTCATAGATCAAGGGATCTACATGGATGCATCTCGACCGTGAGATCTAAGGGTGTAGGAAGGCCACCAGTCTGGAGTGATGTGGCATGATGATGTCACCCAGGGTGACGCAAGCCCACATTTGACATTCTATGTGTCACCTAGATTCATATGTTTCGTAGACCCTACATACCCATTAAAACGTGACACATGTCACCCCGGTAGGGGCCATGTGTCATATCTTCCTTGCCACGTGTACCCCTAGCACTTGCTTACTTGGCCCATTTGGTGAGTGGAGTGCTCAGGACCCACCTATCCTTGCCTCTGCGTTTATCATATAACCACGTGTGAGGGTGGACCCTTCGGGAGTTCAAAACTTTGAGACTCCGGGGGTTTGGGATGTAGTGTCATGGGTAAGTCAAAAGGCCCAAAGGTCGAAGCCACATGGAGAGATTATGGGATCCTTCGGGAGTTCAGGAATTCGGGACTCCGAAGGATAGGTGTGCAGAAAGGAGAAGAGACGTTTAGCACCAAAGCACTGGATGTTGAACTTCCCTCTAACTCATGTGTTAAATGAAGACCATGTCACGCCATCGGATTGGATGGTGGATGAACCTCCCCGTGGATGTAGGAACTTGGGGACAGTATGAATGAGGTGGAGCCACGTGGGTGCCACATGGCCCATGTCTGATAAATTCCTGAAGAACTTCGGGAGGCCATAACTTGAAATCCAGAGTTCATTTTTGAGTTTGGTAGTGGTCGATAGATAGCTACAGTTGAGTAGAAGAGAAGGGAGATCTCATAGAGATGATTCGAGATGACTAAAGTAAGTGAAATTTTGATGCCCCATCCCTAGAAAGGGTACTTAGGGGTCAAGTGTGTTACAGATTGGGCTTGAGATGGATATGTCAAGAATTCCACGTATGTATATGTATTTCATATTATCTCTAGACCCATAGTCTAGTCTTGTAAAAAGCATAAGGTGGTCTCTCTTTTGACCACATGTTATGAACCAACGCCTTGAGAATGATAAAAATTCAATGAATAATAGTCCACTTCGAGGGGGAAACCTCCGTTTACAATATATTCAATGTACAATATGAGATGAGATGATACTAAGAATAGGTCTCCTTGGTATATATACAGGAGACAAAGGGTACAATTGTAATGAAAGGGTACAATGAAGGGTTCTAGCCTACATACAAATATAACACTAGAAATGTAATAATTCAATATCTAGGGCTTAATAAGGGGTTTTACACTTAACATGGAGATTTGTATAGGGATTATCATGCCTTCCCCTTCAAAAAAGTGTTGTCCTCAACACTTGACTAAGAGTGGGTGTTTCTACATGAATAACTCATATTCTCATGTTTCCTCTTCCACCAATAGGTTCTTCCATTTGACAAGGGACTCGGTAATTTCTTGATTTCGTAGATGCTTAATCCTTGTTTCAAGGATTGTTTCTAGTTCTAGTATGATTTTACCTTCTTCATTAATATTTGGTAAAATAGTTTAGACTGGGATCTTGTCACTAATTACCTTCTTTAAACAAGAAAAATGGAAGACTAAATGTACACATGAAGATGGAGGCAACTCCTACTTGTAATCCATACTTCCAATCCTCTACAACAACTTATAGGGGCCATAATATTTGGGTGCTAATTTATTTTCCTTCTTTTTTTTCTTTAGGGACATCTATTTATATTGTTGTAGCCTAAAAAGTACCCAATCCCCCACTTCAAATTCCCTTTCACTATGATGTTGATTTGCTTGTTGTTTCATCCTATTTTGTGCCATAATCAAGTTGTCCTTCAATAGTTTGAGAACATATTATTGGTGGCCTATGTGGTCCTCCATTTCCTAAAACTTTGTGGTCCCTTTCAAGGGTGATATGATAGATGGAGGATGATATCCATAAAGTTCTAGAAATGGGGAAATTTTTTATGAAGTATGGAAGGATGTGTTGTACCACCATTGTACCAAGGGAAACCACTTGATATAAATCAAAGGGTATATAGGGTTGAGTGTGGAGGTATGGGAAATATACAAGCCAAGAGGGATGGAGCATCATAATTTTAAAATGGATTTTAATCCCTAAATTGACTATGAGGTGGGATATGATTGGAGAATGGAAAAGACCAACAAGGGTATCATGTAATTTATTAATTGATATGAGGACTAGAATGCAGCTATGGATAAGGTGTTGGACAACTGAGAGGGGGGGTGAATCACTTGTTACTGTGCTTAAACAATAATGCTTCTTTTAAAATCTTTACAAGGCACTCAATGATGATCACAATAATGCCGAGAGATCAACAAAGGCACATTCAGCATCAGTCACACACATGTGATACACAGAGACAGATATTTCTTGAGGAAACCCATAAAGGGTAAAAAACCTCTTTTTCTTTATATGATAAGTAATAGTTACATTCTTTACATTATCATACACATGAGCACCAACTCATAATGAGGCTACAACCTCTGT
>SNQJ01S0028013.1:85979-96260 GCA_010110895.2 Picea sitchensis | reverse complement strand
TGTATCTTAGACTGCTTTAGATTTCATAACATATTCTTGGACATTATGCATTTTTCCCTGCTTCACCTTGGTGGTTGGCATTGTGCCCTAGTAAGTGGTCTTCCTTGGGGATGGGTTTTCTACTAGGAACTCCCTTGAAGAGACTTTCTACCTTTCTTGACCATACTTACCACTTTCCATCGATGTTTCCCCATATTTCCCTGTCTCTTAGGATTTTAGGGTGTATTGACCCAAGAAGGGGTTGTCCCTCATTCTATGGGAAGAAGGGGATTAAGTTCCAGAGGGATTGATTTTAGGTAAAATTTAAAATCCTATATATAAACCTTCCATATGATTCACCCAAGGATCACCCAAGAAAGAAATGAAATGTTTATCTTTGAGAAAAGGGGGACCCACAAGAATAATGATTATGAATTCTTAAAAGATTAGTTGGAGGATAGGATATCTCATCACGAGATAGCCTATTCATGTTCATGGATATATAATGGTAATACATTACCATCATTTGGTCACCAAGCCAGGGTAATGGCTCTCAGTTGCATGGTTGAGAGAAAGGGGATTTCATCACGAGCCATCCTTCTCATTTCCTCTAGGTATTTGTGGGTGACATTGTCATTATCTGTACACCACACTAGGGAAGTGGCCTTCAACTTGTCCTTAAATTATGAAATAAACAAAGAATGGAAAAATGATTGGCTTGGAAAAGGTGCCACACACCCTCTACAAAGGCACCCACGAATGAGAAACTACAACCTCTTGTATTTCAAGAACCCCATGCCCATTGAGTCTTAACCCTTAACCATTTCACCCACTTTACATGGATTAGAGATGGATCTCTTGGAAACTCTCCTTGGCCTACGGAAAGATCTACCCAATAGGACACCTTGTCAACCCTCCCATATTCAAGTTTGACAAGTCGCATAATGTCTTTGAGCACTTAATTGTTTGACATGGTAATCTTTGATGCACATGCTTAGGTGGATAATTTATTGATTTTATTTACTTATCATGATGGTATGACTTGAGATTCTTGGAGGGTGTGATTACTTGTCTTTCCAGGACCTAGTTGGTGGACAATTTTGGAGGAACAAAGCCTAGCTTAGGCTTCCATGGGGTTTGAAGCCCACAGGTGGATGCTAAGGGCCTGCATTTCAAATGAGAGAGATGAAACATAGGAGGCATAGAATATTACTTGGATGACTAATCTAAAAATGAAGGTATTACTGATAAATTGCAAGTTAGTTTAATGTACTTTATGCATCGTATCGATAAGAATGTGAAATACATAAACTTATTATCTTATTGTGGAATATCAAATGTGACTTTTACTTGATGCTCATTAATTATTAAAGATATCAGCCATTAATAACCATGTTGCAAATTAAGAGAAGAGAACAACAAAATAGAAAGAAAAAATAAAGACAAGAACTTGTTAATGGAGTTCACCAATCATTGGCTATGTCTATGGGCCTGCTTCCAAGTGGACGACCTCTTTATTTCTCTTTTAAATGATCATGTTCTCTTACAATGGCTCTTTTCTGTTACATAACATGCTTCATATCTGTTGGGAAAGAACTCCTTTCTCAAATTCATACATGCATCATCAAACTCCTCTCAAAAACATGGCAAAAATGCCTCCCAAAACATGAGAAAAGGCCAAAAATTACAAGTTGCTCCTTCAAATCCCTGCATCAAAAAGTCTTTTTCAAACTTCAAAAAAGCCTGGTTTATATATTTTTTAGGCTTAGATGAGGAATTCCAACTTCCCTTGAATATTTGGCCTCTTTCTGGGATCAAATCCCCCTCTAAATGGCCAAGATATCCTCAAAAAACCAATTTTTGGTTATTAAATCTCTTATCACTGGAAAAAATCAATTAAAATTGCCAAAAACTATAGTAAAAACCCATTTCTACATAAAATTTGGGCTTAATCCCCCAAGAATAGGCACACTCCCTCTAATAGTGGTCACATGCATCTAAAATTGGCCAAGCGCTAGCCCAAACGGCTAAGCACTAGCCCTTAAATTGTGCTAGCCCCTGATCTTTGGGCGCATGGCATAAAACAATGGGACTGAGAGCTAAAAGTGTGTTGGTGTTTAGATTTGTGGTGCCCTTTCTCCAGGTTATATGGGATGACAAGCAACCACGGGTTGGGGCTTAGCCCCAGTCCCCCCCTTCTGCACCATACCTTAATACACATTTTATATTTTAATATGTGTTTTATAAAACCAATACCATGGTGGTGCATTGGTAAAAGGGATCTCCCCATATCACTTGGGCTTGGCCATAGGTCACGGGTTCCATTCTCATGAATCCCAAAATGTTATTTTTATCACTTGCCATTCGATTGTTGACTGGGTGCCATGTGGCACCACCACATTTGCTCGAATATTGACAAGTGTCACACTGCCATTGGTCCAATTCTGCATCATCTCTCCAGTTACATGTCGCCACTTGTCTCTACCATGTCAGCATCATGAAATAGCTATGGTGATGTCATGTTGACGTCATCATTGACTTTTTTCCAGTTGACCTTTGACTTTTTCACTGTTTGAGAATCTTATCAGAGTGCGATAACTCTCGCATACAGAGCCCATTTGAGAAAGTAAATATATGGTCAGAATCAACGTGACGATCCGGTCGCAATGGAATTGATTTCACTCAATTCTAAGAACTTTCATTTTTTAGCATTTTCTGAGCCTGGGGAGCCTCTTGGATCAATGACACAACCTAGCCCCCACATGCCAAAAAGATTACCTAGGAGAGGAAAAAATGTCACCTTTAGAGGCATGACGTTACCAAGGGGGGTTAGGGTTTGGTGGTGAGGTTGATATGCATTGGAACAAGGAAGTTTTGAGGAGGTTGAGGCTTTGACCATGAAGGAAGTGACTTGGATTCTTTAATTCTGTCTTTGGGAAGCCTTCCAACACTCCTCCATCCACAACGACTTTCTCTTAGTGCCAAAACGTCCCCTAAAGAGGCAACGTCCTTCTAAATTAGGGTTTCCTTTTGGTGTAAAAGAAAATTTTAAGT
Source organism: Picea sitchensis (assembly GCA_010110895.2). Taxonomy (NCBI): domain Eukaryota; kingdom Viridiplantae; phylum Streptophyta; class Pinopsida; order Pinales; family Pinaceae; genus Picea; species Picea sitchensis. Next base: position 93,227 of record SNQJ01S0028013.1, on the reverse strand, counting down.
GAATTGTTTTATTTTATTTTGGAAAAGGGGAAATATTAGGGTTGTTGACCCCTAGTCTTGTGGTTTACCCTAATATTATGTGGACAAACTATATTAGTAACATTTAACATTTTGTATAAATAAGAGATCATAAGATMTCATTTTATCATAACTCTCCCTCTTGTGCGAAGTACTTGGACTAAAATTTTCGCTACACTTGGAATTATTCTTGTCTCTTGTTATATGGAATGGTTTCTTTGGTTATGGTGATGATGATGATGATGATGCGCTATCTCTTGGAGGTTACTCCTAGATTATTGTGGTGGTTTACATTGGCAGGTTAAAGGACTTTCTTGGATTGGTATGGTTCTTTACTTTGTTATTATCATTGGTAATTCATGTTAAGGTTTTTTTTGGCTAAGGCTAGATAGGGAGTATAAGGATATACACCCTTATCCTAGTTTCCACCATAATTATCAAGCTTATAAAGTTATTTGCAAGGGTTTTGTTGAGGAAGTAAGAGCATTTACACCCCTCAATTTCAAACCCTAGATAGGTTACTTACGTTGGGAAGTAAGAGGATTTACACCCCCAAGGGTTTAGTAGTCCCAACTCTTTCTTTAATACCCCATTAACCCATAACTAAAGAAACTAATCTTGCATTGGAGGTATAAAATGTTGCATTGGAAATTGTGAAAGTTTCAAGTATTGGTCTTCTATCACTTGAGTTTTTTTCCCCTATCTTTGAGATACCTTTCCTCATTGAGGAATCCCATTTCAACCACAATATCTTGTTTCTGTAGTTAAACTAACCTACATCCATTAGGTATTCTCTAACCCTAGCCTACTAACCCTAAATATTTCCTAAACTAACCCTAGACTAGGCTTAAAAATCTGCTCTAACCTAGGCACACTTATTGAACTAACTAGGAGTTGATTTGATTGGATAAGTTTTCTGAAATAAGTCTTGGTTTTCTAAATCCATGAAGCTGGTAATTTCACTGCAGAAACCCTAACCTAAATTCACTCATAACTTGTGTTTTCACTGTCAAAAGTTGCTAAGAATTTTCCAATTTATTCTACTTGTTTTAATACAATTTTTGAGTGGTTTCTTTGTAAGTTTTAGTGGCTGAATTCATTGTTGTAACAATAATTTTTCTACATCCATAAGGCTGCAAAATAATTCTTCATACATATTTTATGACAACCATAATTCATTGCTAAAGTCTCATGCTATAGATCGTGAAATTCTCGAGTGTTTATCTACTTTGTTTCAAGCATATATTCATTGGACTTTTAGAAACTTGTTAGCAACTCTATTACTTGTTTTTTTGTTGATATATATTGTTATTTGTTGCTGCAAATCAGGGACAAAAATCCTAGCTTGCTTACCCAACTAACATATTACATTAGAAAGTGGTTTTCCTTGTGTCTCGGGTAGGTACGAACTTCTCGACAATTCACCCAAGGCTTTGGAAACCTAAAAATCACTTAAGACTCGTATTAAACTTTCAATTTTAATATAGAACATTGACCTTTAGGGGCCTCACTCTTTCTACTTCCATTTTCACACCCCATACCCCCTAGGGTCACCGAGATCACCTCCCTAGAGTGACCTAGTCACCCTTGAAGCGTGGAACCTATATCGAGGTGACATTGGGTATAGTGTCCCTCAAGTTGTCACCACTTGGTGGTTGGGTCAGGATTTTCCCAACCTACAACTTGTGCGATAACATGGTTGATTGTAATCTTCTTCCTGTACCATCATTTGATTGGAGTCATGGAAGGAACAACTCAAGTCAAGATGTGATTGAGAAGATAATTTTCATAGTATATCGCTCCATCCTATAAGCAAGGAGGCATGTCTTTATCCTACAAAAGACATCTAGCCATTTCAACTAGCATCTGATTCTTGCATTCTACAACACCATTCTATTGAGTAGTGTGAGGAATCGAAAACTACCAGTCAATACCAGATCGAAGTAGGTATTCTTCAAAAGGTCTATTTAAATACTCACCACCATTTTCTAATCTCAAGAATTTGATGGGTCGACCACATTATGTTTTATCAAAGGCTTGAAACTCCTTGAACTTCTCAAATACAAGGTTCTTATTCTTTAGAAATTGAACCCATGTATGATGAGACAATTCAACAATGAAATTCAAATTGTACCTTGCACCTTATAGCGAGGGTAAATTAATGTAGAAGACATCATTGTGAACCAATTTTAGTAGGTTTTGTGCTCACCACGCTTTCCTAGAGTCAAATGGTGCATGATGATGCTTCCCAAGTACATATCCCTTGAAGACTCATTCAGGGGGAAACTCCTTTGGAAAACCATCAACCATGTTCTAAGTTGCTAGTGCCTGCAGACTTCCAGAAATCAGACTTCCAGAAATCGAGTGTTTGAGTTACTCATGCCAAATTCAACTTCATTTTTCGGTGTGAGTAACAAGTGTAGTCAGTTAAAGTTCAAATTGATTTGAGTCACAGAACTTGTACAAATTATATGTTGGGTCGAGAATCCCTCCAATGATAATCGACTTACCTTTATTCAAATCATGAAAATAGAACCGATCTCGCTAATATTCTACAATATTACATGTCTTTGTTAACTAAGCAACATAAAAAAAATTAGCAATTATATTTGGCACATGATAGACATCGACAATCTTCCCATGTCAACAAGCAACATCACCCTAACCATCAACATCCATAGAAAAATCACCAGCAATATAGATTTTACTCTCCTTGTTTTTATTCAGTCTCGTGAACAAAGAGGCATCCTTAGCCATGTGGGGAGTGCACCTAGAATCAACCACCCATTCATTCTGCATAGAATGAGATAGTAAGGCATGAGAAGTCTTGAATTGGAAGGTGAAATTATCAATGAGTTGATGTATAGTGGACACGTCTCCTTCAAGGTGTTTAACCTTCTCCTCTAAATTGTCTATTTTTTTATAGCATAATTTCTCCACATGTCCAGTCTTTCCACAGTTATGACATCTCTTCTTCTTTCAACTTTTTTTTGGTTCATATTCATGTCTCTAAGGTTTCTAGTCACGGTATGTAGGTTTATGTGTAGAGGAATCAAACCGTACTCTATCCTTTGGATCCATCTTTCCCTTTCCCTTGAGCAAGTGGGCCTAGTGTTTACCACCAAGATTTCCTTATCCAAGAAATATATGATGATTAGTAATCAAAAGGCCATAGAAAGCTTCAAAAGTGTAATCCTTACCATCTTCCTTGTGTGTTTTTCAGTTGATGTGAAAAGTCAAAATGAACACATAGAATAGTGTTCTCAAGTTCATTAGGACCAAATCGATGAGTTGTACACCATTCTTCAGGTATTTCTTTACATATTCACCCAATTTCAACTAGAGTTCCTTGACACACACCAAATCGTCCTCCATTATTTCAAAGGAATGAGGGTCAAGAGAGATCAACTCTTTCTCCAACTGAATGATGTGGATTTCATAGACTCAGTTGATCAATGACTTCAGTTTCTTATAGACTTGATGAGTACAGTCGATCCCACTGAGGTGAAATCGAATCTCATGTGAGATGCAGGTTGCGATGATTGCTACATCCTCATCCTTTTTTCCATCAAGAGTGAACTTCACCAGGTTGTCTGTTAGATATGGAATCACAACCTTAGTATACTTCCACGTTCATTTTCTCTTCAATAGGGTTTCCATATCTGGTGCCCATACTACATAATTTGATCCATTCATAACAAGAGGATCAATGTTTGAAGCCATATTCAATATCTACATAGATTGGTCTATTTCAATAATTTATGATCGACAAACCACCAGTCCAGAGTCAATCACATAACATATCTGAATCAACAAATTTTATAGATAACAAGTCGAGGTTTTAAACCATCAGATATGATACCATGATGGGGAATTGGGTGGAAAATGACATGAAATAGAGAACATAGTACTACATATAATCAAAGAGGAATAAAAAATTTCAAAGATAAGCGTGGTGTCTAAAGACACCATTGCAACACTTAAGAAAGGCATGATGTGATCAGAACATCACAATGCATATTGGATCTCGCTCGCTTGATCACCATGATGAAAATGACCCCAGGGGTCTACTTTTTATAGCCTCAAGATCTAACTAATTTCCATAATATCCGTAATATCTTTTCCACATGTAACCATCGACTATTAGAGTTGACTTCGCCAAATTTTATCTTTCAAGTTGGCTCGACACGACTTGAGTCAATCGACTATCCATCCAAATCATAGTCGATTCTTGGGTCAGTCCATCCACCACCCAACTATCTTCGACTACTTGTTGACTATCCGACCGATGGGCACATCGACTACTTGACCAACTGGTGTAGTGTGTTAGTTGATCGCATGACCGATTGTGTCCATATGTAGGCCGACCTCTTGACCAACTGAACCCAAAAGATGTGTGATGAACCATCAATTCTTTATGTTATAACATCTTCTACATTTCCAGGAGAAATCTGTGAAAGAAATTGTATTGATGATTCTCTGTTCTTCCTATGTGTAATTGGAATTTATCCTTTCTAGTTATTTTCTCTATAAAGATATGCTACAACCATATTTAACTTAAAATCTAGAAAATTACATCACTTTTTATTTATATTTAGTGGAGTTTGTATACAATAATGGGTATCATGCCTCTTTGAAAATGAGTCAATTTGAAGTTTTGTATGGAATAAAATGCAACACCCCAGTAAGATGGGATAACCTAGCTAATAGAGTGGTAATTGGGCCAGAGAAAATCAAGGAAATGGAAGAACAAGTTACCAACATCAAGCTGAACTTGAAGGAAAGACATGATAGTCAAAAGAGTTAAGCAAATAAAGGCAGAATACCAAGGGAATTCAAAGTTGGGGAGCATGTGTAATATTGGGATTGAAGATTGTGTATGATGCATCTCTCTTTTACATATTTGAGAACCCAATTAATTATTTTAGTGAAATTTAGTATATGGTTGTAGATTTTTTTTCCATTTAAAGTATGAAACCATTGAATTGTAGCTTGGCATTCTTGATAACTAATTATTATGGTTGTAGAATGTCATTGGTGAATAAAAATCCATATGGTTACAACTCATCATGAATACGTTGCATGAATTGATATTATTTTTGTATAATTTCATTAGTGAATAAAACACATATGGTTGTAGTTGTTACTGCATCAAGTATGAAAACATGCCAGCAGTATAGGCATTATGGCTAGAGGAATTGACCCTAAAACTGAGTTTTCATGGTGGTAGTCCCTTGCCTTTAAATTTAGTTAATCTATTTGTGTTTTGAGACTGGTATATATTGAAGGGAGTAAACTAAAACTTGATATTAAATGACCTTGAAACCCATTGTAGGTCTCTCTCAAGGAGTTTCTTTTGAAATTGAATTTCACACACAAAAAATCCTTCTTGTAGATTACCTTGAATAATCATTGAGTGGATTAAAAATTTGGAAGGAATTATGCTTGGTTTGGTGGCCTCATTTCTCCTTTACATTGGTGTCTTAAATCATATTTAATATTGGCACCATAAATCCTCTTTTTAATTAGCACCTCACATAAACTTTGTCATCGAAACTTAAAAATGGCTTTGACATCGAAACCCCTAAACAACTTTCCCATTGGTGATTGAAACCATCTTTACATCCATGTTTTGGATTGTCTTCTCTCATTCACAATTGGATTTTCTTTTTCCATACTTGGTTGAAACCATTGTTCCAATGATGCTTTGGATTGTATTTCCCCATCAACCCTTGGATTTTCTTTTCCCATTGGTGCTTGGATTGTCTTTTCCCATTGGCACTTGAAACCATATTTCCATTGGCACTTTGGATTATATTTTCCCATCGATGCTTGGATTGTCTTTTCCCATTGATGCCTAAAACCATATTTCCATCAGTGCTTTTGATCCAGATTATTTTTGGAACGAAATGAAAGAAGAGAAATTACAATGAAATACTCATGAAAATTTCCAGAATAGAGAAATACAACAATACTTGATTTCTATTAATGAAAGAATTGTAAAGAGACTGTAAAAATACAGAGTGCAAGACTCACTAGAATGGTGGCAACTTTATCTCTGAGAAGAGATGTTATGACTGTGTTCATTCATAATAAGATGATTACAATGAGGATCTAAAGGCCTTTTTATGATAAACATGAATGCCAAAACCCTAGACATCCAAAAACCTAACCCTATGAGAAGAAACGCCAAAAGTCATGTGGGCCCTGTTTGGTTAAGTTAGTACATTAACTTCCCAGGGTCATAAATTTTTCATATGATCTCTGTTTTAGGTGTGTGATAGCCCGTTGGAAAGGTCTTTTCAAGAAATATGCATTACACTATCAAAATCTGACTATGTATATAGTTTGATTGTGGCAAGCCAAAAAAACACTGTTTAGGGCACCAAAACGACCCTGTAAGTACAACAAGATGTACTGACATGAAAACATACAGCATAATCCAGTTGGATTAGGTGGGAGGAAACCAATATCCACTTGGAATATGTCTAGGGATTCAGACATCCCTGGAAGTGTAGACGCCACAATTAAAAAAAGTACAGAAGAATGTGCCTAACTAAGAACTAACAAGAGGAGCCAGTTGGAACAGGTGAGTGGCCACCAATATCCACCTAGATCATATTTGTATTATCGTTTCCCATCAAATCTTGAAACCATATTTCCATCAACACTTTAGATTATATTTTCCATCAACACTTCATTTGTATTTTCCTATCAGTGAATTAAGATGTCTTTCTCATCAAAACTTGGAAATGCCTTTCATATTGGAATTTGTTTCTACCTTGGTGGGAGGGAACTGTGTAATTTCCTTTGTGCTTAAATTAGAGTTGACATGTGGATTTTAAATTTAGGGTACCCAAAACCTTTAAAAAATTCATGGTGTGATGTTAATTATGCACAGTTCTGGTAAAAACAAAATATTTACTTTCTTTAACTCAATTGATAATTTGGGGAGGTGACAAATTGGTAGTAGAGCATCAATTTAAATTAGATGGAAGAGAATTATAAATACCCCACCATCCCAACAATGTATAGGAGTGATCAGGTATGTCACATACTGATATCAAAGATAAGTTTATAGTGCTTAGGTTTGTATGGGCTCAATGGAAAGGGAATAATGATAGTTTTTATGTTATGTTAAAACAAAACTAAGATGTATTTTTTTCTCTATTATAACACACACACACACACACATGTTAGAAAAAAATAGGACCGCGGAGCAATAAAATA
>SNQJ01S0028013.1:61216-85969 GCA_010110895.2 Picea sitchensis | reverse complement strand
TACCAAGCCTGAGTCGGCCCATCTGCATCTTGTCTCTTTCCCTCTTGCCCAGCCATCCCGAAATTCCAATCAAGTCTTTGTTCGAAATCAATGAAGCCTCTAGTCTGATCATCAAGATCCTCTAGTCCATGACTGACGAGCCATCGAAGACCTTTGGGTAGTGAAGTCATATAGTCATATTACACGCATACCTGAGTTTTGAAGATTTTGAGGTTGATGCTCGAGATCTGAAGACATCATCTCCAGCCATCAGGCCTTATCAGCTTCTAGAAGATAGATACTATACATGTATATCTTTTTTATTTTGAGATGTAGATCCATTATGTATTGCTCGTGGCTACACTTTATATAGTTATATGACATGGATCTACAGTGTATTTGATTGGTAGCCATGATTTTATTTCATTTCGAGTATGGGTATGCCCGCCTCGGTGAGACAATTTCTATTTTGTAGATGGCACCTCTCGAATTCTGGTCCCTGCACTCATCGGTTTGGTATGTTGATAAAAATTGATAATGTATTTCAACCATCATATGCTCTTCTGACCTCGCACATTAGGGGGCATCTGTTATAACCCTAATTTGCACCAGACATACTTACCTAACATCAGGCCATCTCGTATGCCTTCTTTCCCAAGCCAGTACTGAACAACTCTTCTTAAAAACACCCTTTTTAAAGGCCCATGTGCCCTGCTCCACTACAACCCGCATGTACACTCTAGATGACCCACTACGGCCCACGTGGACCTACAAAAGCATGAAAAATGGAAAGTTGTTGATGGAACACATAGTTTTGGGTAAGTTAACTAAACCTTTCGACCATGAATGGCCATTCATTTGACTAAATACCTAGCTCCTTCTAGCCTATAAAAGAAGGGGTAGGGTTCCCATTTGAAAGGGGAAAAATCATAGTAAATAAACTCTACCTAAATTTGTATTCCCCTTTGCCCAAGATTCTGCAACCATTTTGTGATTTCAATGAAGAAGAGAAGCAAGTGTGTTAGCAGTTGGTGCATAGTAAAAGAGGAGCCCAGGACTAGATTCTTGGAGCAGTGGTCGTCCTCATCATTGTAAGTTTCTTTAGTGAAGTTAATAATAAAGATGTACTTTTCCCGTCCCACCATATGAGGTTTTCATTGTTTATTACATACATGTTGATTAAATCTCTAACCCATTAATCCATAGATCAAATGCATGTGGAGTTCTTTGTTTGTCTTTTGTGAATGCAGGTCAGCCTTGGGAGGAGAGTTGCAGTCAAAGAGTGACCAAGCGTGAAGAGGGATCGATACTGAATGCTAGAAATAAGGTATGTTCATTTGATCTTATTAACTATGTATTTGCTTAAGAATAATGGGGATTAGGTCTGGGATGATGGTAAAAAGTAGGAATCTTTAGGTCTTTTCTGCATGCATGATAAAACCCTAAGTGCTAGTCTATAGGGGGATTTCCCACTTACAACACTATGGGACTTGCAAGATATTATGAGAGATTCATTAAGGGATTCTCCCAAATTGGCCATTCAATAAATTCATTGAAAAATAAAGGGATCAAATTTGATTAGTCTTCAAAATGTGAAGAAAGTTTCCAACAGTTGAAACACCCTCTTACCAATGCATCAATTACGAATATTGTAGACCCAATTAGAAATTTTATAGTATGTACAAATGCATATAAAGAAGGACTTGGTGGAGTTTGTATTCAATATAACCATGTGGTGAGTTAGGATCCCAATAAGCTTAATGAACATGAAAGAAATTATGTCACTCATGACCTAGAACTAGAAGTTATCATTCATGTGCTAGAGATGTGGTGTCATTACTTGATTGGTCAAAAATTAATTTATGATAGAGCATAATTGATACGGATTATTTTTGGAACGAAATGAAAGTAGAGATATTACAATGAAATAAACATAAAAATTGCTAGAAACAAAGAAATACAACAATACATGATTTCTATTAATGAAATAAATGTACAGTGACTACAAAAATATAGAGTACAAGACTCGCTAGAATGGTGGCAACTTTATCTCTGCGAAGAAATGTGACGACTACGCTCATTTGCAAGAAGATGATTACAATGAGGCTCTGAAGGTATTTTTATGATAAACATGAATGCCAAAACCATAGACATCCAAAAACGTAACCCTAGGAGATGAAGTGCCAAAATTCATGTGGGCCCTGTTGGGGTAAGTTAATACATTAACTTCCCAGGGTCGTAACTTCTGCATACGATCTTTGTTTTAGGCACATGATAGCTCATTGGAAAGGTATTTTTGAGAACTACGCATAATTTTGTCAAACTCTGACTTTGTCTACACTTTGGCTATGGAAAGCCAAGAAAACATTGTTTAGATCCCCAAAATGGCCCTGGAAGTACAAAAAGATTAACTGACATAAAAACTTCCAAAATAAACTAGTTGGAATAGGTGGGCGGCCACCAATATCCACCTAGATGTTGTGTAGGGCTTCAGGATAGAAATTACAAAGAAATTTCCCCATTACATAGAAACGTGTTGAACTGAAAACTGTCAAGATGAGCCAGTTGGAATTTGGAACAGATGGGTGACCACCAATATCTACCTAGATCAATCCTCCCCCATTAGGGATCAATGGTCTCCATTGTATTAAGTGCCCAGGGAAGAGAGAAAATCATTTTCTGAATCTGAATCTTGGTGAGTTGTGTGCCTTGTTGGAGAATTTGTGTTGCTTAGTCTATGGAAGGGTGTCACAAACCTGTTGCTGGTGGGATTGAATCTATTACACCAACTTGTTGTCTATGGGCTTGACGGGGCATTGTGTAGGAACCATTATAGGTGAAGAAATAATATCTTCTTTCTCTTCTACAATCTACTTATGTTGGATAGAAGGTGTTGAGGCTATAGTGGTTTTAGTGGCCTTCTATGCATCCTTTGAATAGACTGTGAAGAGGATGAATTTTTCAGTATGAGAGATTACCTTGCATCATTGTTTTGGTGGAATAATAGTCATAAATACCTCTGGTATCCTGTAGAGATGACCCCCTAGAGTAATAATGACACTATGGGGTTGAGACTCATAAACAACATGGAATTTCCACATATATGGTTGGCCAAAAAAAACATCACATATATCAAGAGGGGAAACATCACACACTACCTCATCCTTGAAGGATTGGGTGCCATAGGACAAGAGACATTGTTGGCTGACATGGAGATCTTGTCTTTGGTGAAGCCACCCAATGTTGTATGGTTGCCAGTGTGGTGTTGTCGATAAACCCAATTGTTTGACTACCTCAGTTGATATGAGGTTCTTCTTGATATCGTTATCAGCAATGAAATGCAACATGGTCCCATTCACCCACATTTGTGAATGGAAGAGGTGCTCCCCCTCTTCAGGATCTACTAGTTCTTCTAGTTGAATTGTTGCGGTCCCAAAAATAATAGTAGGGTCTGCATCGATGATATGTCTCTTTTCAATATTTTCTGGATCAGATTCTAAATTAGGGTTTGGCTCCTTGTCTTTGACCTTAGACACTAATGATTGTTTCGAGTGACATTCATCGGTGTTGTGCCAGGGGATTTTGTGGAAGTCGCACCACTTTCAAGTCTCACTCTTCATCTTTCATTTACCCTTATTTTCCTGTTTCTTGGACTATTTTTAGGAAGGTTGTTGGTTAGGGTCATCTTTACCATGCTTTGGTTGTTGCGTATTTATAGACCCAAACTCCCATTTGGTATGGTGCCTAAATTTCTTCTCGATTTTGAAAACATGTCGACGGGAAACTCCCAATGATGAGATGTTTAGGAAATCCATTTCGGTTTCGATGTACCTATGCAGATCCCCACAGTATTTCAGAAACAGATGTCACTCAGATTATTTGATACCGATCTTTGTGCGCAAGGTATGGAAAGTATTTTTGAACTCTGACATTGTTTGGATCTTCTCTTGTCATAGTGGTGTTCATCTCATGTACCGGTATTCATAGTTATCAACAAGGTAGTATTGTTCATTGACTGCATCCACACAAAAATCCCAAGTGGGATCGGCCCCATATATTCCATATTCCTCTATGGAAATTCTATCCCAGTAAGTTTCCCACCAATGTTTGACATGGGCGAGAGCCTTGAGGAGTGCGAAGGTGATATTTTCCTTATCGAAAAAATTGTGAATAGAGAAATAACCTTCTAGCAGATTCAACCATTTTTCTAAGGATTCCGCATCTATCTGACCTTCAAATATGGGAATATCAAAATTAACTTGTACCTTAAAAGGAGAGGTTCCTCCGAATTGGTTTCTTTATGAACACACATCTATTTCTATCAACAGGTGTTGAAGGATGTGGGGAAAATTCTCCATCATTTCATCCCTCTGTCATGCGAGATCTTTCTCAAGCAACAGGTTAATAGAATCTTTTTCTCCATCATTTTTATTTTATTCCGCCATAAAGGGTTTCTTGGGCATGCAAGAGCAATTTTCCTCAAGAGAGACAAGCTTGAGACCCAACTTGCTATACTCGGACCTCGTTGGGGACATGCACTGAAAAATGATCAAGAGCATCATGCTCCGATACCACTGATCCGGATTATTTTTGGAATGAAATGAAAAAAGAGATATTACAATGAATTACACATACAAATTTCTAGAAATAGAGAAATACAACAATACATGATGTCTATTAATGAAATAAATGTACAAAGACTGTAAAAATACAAATTCCAAGACTCGCTAGAATGGTGGCAGCTTTATCTCTAAGAAGATGTGTGACGGCTACTCTCATTCGCAAGAAGATGATTACAATGATGCTCTAAAGGCCTTTTTATGATAAACATGAATGCCAAAACCCTAAACATCCAAAAACCTAACCCTAGGAGATGAAGCGCCAAAATTCATGTGGGACCCATTGGGGTAAGTTAGTACATTAACTTCCCAGAGTCGTAACTTTTTCATATGATCTTCGTTTTAGGCACGTTGTTAGAACTTGGTAAATTTTGGGGCTGAAGAGCAATGACCTACCAAGGTAAACTACAAACCAACTTTAAGACTCGAAACTATCCTTTCCAATCTAGAGAGGGCTCTATCTGAGACCTAGTCTCTAAGAGATAATAAATTTGGATTGATGGCTAGATTTATGTGCTTGAGAAAGTTTTTTTTGGTTTTTCTATAAAGGAAATATAGTACTTTTGTATGTGGAGTCAAGCCCCTTAAAATGAGAAAATTTAATGACTGGTAAGGGAATCTTTGAGAGGATAAAGGCTAAATAGGAAATGGTCTTTTAGTTTCAATATTGTTGTGTATGGTAGAAGAAAGTAGAAACATAAAGAAAATCAGAGCACCAATAAAGATGAATTCCAATTTACTTAGAAGAGAAACACAGAGTTTAAATGGTTGAGTCTAAAGAATCGTGTGATGAATTTTAAACCCCTTAAATATTTCCAATTTAAACAAATGAAAAAGAAAAGAATTTGCAGGAAAAAATAAGTACATACGAAGAAAGGATCACAATACATCAAACCACCACCATTAGAATCTTTTCATCAAAGCTTCAGGACCTCTACATTATATTTCCATCAGATTCAAAAAATTTACATTCAAGAGTCCTCTGTCTATGCTACTTTTCCAAGCCTAGCTTACATAAAAAAGATACAATATATACAAAACTAACGCCCTCTTGGGTTGTCATGCCTCGAACTACTTTCCCCCAGAATCCCAGATTTGGTTACTTTCCCCTCAAAAAACCTTTTCAACAAAGTTTACCAAAAATATAAACCCAACTGCACCCAATAATAACATAACCAACACATTTGTTTCAATCATTTGATCGTGAGTAAGTTTCGGCCATCATGTTGTGATAAATCAGTGTTTTCCTTAGGGGGTGCCCGACTAATTGTTCATACTAATGGAAACTATGTCACCTTTGTATAATGGACTCTGGTTGCTACTACACAATCATTGGTTGTATCATGCGTGTGGCGAGTTGATGTATTAGATGTCCTTTTGCTATCGCTCGTGCACTCTAGGTGGCAGCAACGGTTGGGGGACCATGCATCTCTTTCAAAACTGGCATGCATTTCATTTATGCATGCCCTTCTTAGTAGGTAAATTTACATCATCTGTGCAATGAATATTCACTGCGCAAGTGTCATGTCAGACTTCTTGTTAATGTAAGAAAAAATTATCTACACAGAGAAATATACGATGCCACAATCCAAAAATACAAAAATAGGGTTGTCTTACTCATGCTTTTGGCCCCACCTACAACCTTGAAACTCTTAGATTTTTTCTTAAAGACCAGTTATGTTTACTCAAACTCTTCACCTATCTCCACAAAACCGTGTTTCCTTTCAGTTTTGATTTAGCACTGGCGAGAGTTGCACATGCATTATCGATGGTTGGTCTACACTCTTTGAAATGCTCTATGATTTTTTCTTCTAACACCCTATTTTCCTCCTGAAGATGAATAATTACATCTTGTGCCTCTTTGAGTTATTTTTTAAGCCAATTTACATTCCCTCCTCTCGTTGTTGTTGAGTTAGGGGGTAATTGACCTTCTCGACTCTGCGATGTTGGCGTTTCAATAGTCCTTTCTGCCAGCTATCTTCTTAACTCTCTATTTTCTTGATAATGTTCGACAATAGCATGTTGCGCTCACTTCAGTTGTTGCGAAAACTCCTGAACATTTACGTTTTCATAACCTAACTTCCCTTTCCTTTCATCAATTCCCTTTCTTGCACCTTCAACAGGCTCTAGCTTAATGGTGCACATGAGAAATCTCTTGGCAGCAGACTTGGTGCACAGTTTACTGGGAGCTTGGATCTCCTCAGTTTTATTAGTCAACCTTGGCCTGCCTCTCTTTCGGGATGTTGGTTGATAGGACGAAGAGTCTTATATTTATTTTCCCTTTCTTTTTCTCATAGCATCATCCTGTCTCTCCCTTTAACTATGGAGTGTTGTTTCCCTTGCATATAAAGGAATGTCTCCTTTGGGGTCTCTAGGGATGTTAGCCGAAATCATAAATGAATCCCAATCCTTGCTCAAATTTCCCAATTCTTCAACCACTAACAACTTGATTAATGACAAATGGGATAAAGTGTTCCCCGACTAATCGGCCTTGGCCTGGACGTTGTCCACCTTCTTTCCCAAGATTCAATACAAGAAGAAAGATAGATTCAAGGGGTATTTCATATGAAGTGTATAAACAACCTTATGTCATATGGGTACACCCTATTTAACCTTCCTTCATAGGTGAAATATCTTTTGATTACCTTTAGAAGTTTCTGGAAAGGCTCTAGGAGGTACTGGCATGGAATGTTGACTCCAATTTTCCGATTTACACATTCAGGCTTGATGAAGTATTTATAGAACAAAATGTCTAAAGGCATGCCTTTAAACCATTTTTCTCTATGAGGAGGGATCTATGTCACAGCTGGCAAAGTTTCCTCCATCACTCGGAAGGTGATTCTCGCAATGGTCGCGCTCCAGTAAAATTTAGGAAAAACTGCTCAACCATCTTTGTATTATATCCTTTGATCCTTTTGCAGAAGCGCATACATATGGTTCATTCAAAAGATGCCCTAATTCTCGGGTCTTCATTTATTAACTCCAGTTCCTAAGTTTCAGACCTCACGGCCCTGCCACTTCTCGCCTTCTTTCTTATTCTTTGGGACACTGCCATGATGCTAGTATATATTTATCTCACGTGAGCGGTAATAAATTTTGATACCTTCTCTAAGCAGAAAATGAGAATGATGAACTTCGCAGAGACTGCAAGAAAGGCGGTAACAGAAATATTTTGCGACAAATAAAAAATTTCATGGCACGACAATAAGGCGCGACAAAAAATTTCGGCACAGTGGGGAAACTCGGCGCGGTGGAAAAGTACGACGGAAAATTTCAACGCAGTCAGAAATTCGGCACGGTAGGAGGAAATTCCAAAGGAAAAAGGCTAACTATGAGAAGAAATAATATGTCCAAAACACTAGTTTGCAGTGAGCTCCAAAAGACTTTAAGCAATGACTAAAAACAATGGAGGAGACGTGGAAAAATAAAATCAATAGACTTACAATATGACCAATGGAAAACAACTTTTACACAGCGAAGGGCTCCAGAGCTTGCAGAAAAAACTATGGAAAATGCACAAATTTGGAAAGTAAAGGAAAGGCATGCAAGGTGACCAGTATTTATATTTGAATGGATAAATAATGAAATCATGGAAGAGGACAATAAATCCATGGTGACGAGAAGTTTGAAAGCAGGTTCAAGATTTGCGTAACAAAATCGTGTGACGGGTACACTTTGAAGTGTGCAAAGTACAAAAGATATGAGTGTCGTGATTTTTCACCTTTCTAACTTCATTATTAGGTGATGATGTTCATCATATATTTCAACGTGACCTTTATCCCAAACACTTGCCTCGATTTTTGGCACGTAAATTCTCCTTTTTGACATGACTCGATATTTAGGGAAAGGGACCTTTACAAATCGCACATGACTAATCGTTACTCCCTTTCCCAACGCTAATGTCCAAACCCACTATTTGCTAATTTAGAACCATTCTTTATTTAGTCATTGACCTTACACAAACTATGACTCATCTAGGACTAACTCTAACTGAAAAAATCACGGTGCTAATAGCTGGCACTAATGGGGATGTTATCCTCCCAGTGAGGTTGCAAAGAACAACATACCAGGTTCCTGGCCATTGGGTTTTATTTTACCTAAAGACTCTAAAATGACGAAACAGACTCATTTTCAGACCCCCTTGACATGACTATGGATAAACTCGGCATAAACTTAGGGCCTTCACTTCGGGATATAATTTTCTATTGACTACTAACTCGAAATGCTTTCTCTGAAAATAAAATGGTTATTTACAATGAAATGAAGAGACTGGAAAATTTTTCTAAGATAATGTTTGAGAAACCTGACATTCACAGGCCCCCCACCAGTGAGATCTCCATTAATCTCTTGCAGCAAATAAGCATTGTTCCCATGGTACGCGGAAATATTGAATGGCCCCATCCAAAGATGATCAAACTTCCCATGCCTCCCTCTATCTTCATTTCTTGTGTCCCACTTTAGTACCAAACCATTCACCTTGAAATCCTTGGTGTGTCTGTCGAAGATTTTTTTCATTTTATCTTGGTGCGACTGTGATTTATTGACAACCTATTCTCTCATTTGTTGTGCATGGACAAATTGGTTTGTTCTCTTTAGAGTGGCGTTTGGTTCATCTTCTTTCTCTTGCAGCAGTCTCCTCATTGAAAATCCCAATGAGGTGGGAAAAATTGCCTCTGTACCATATAGAATATGGAAAGGTGATGTGGAGATGGAATTTTTAGTGGTGATTATGTCGGCCCATAACGCATTGATAATCTTTTTGTGCCAAGCTTTCTTGTTTTCCTGCAGAAGCTTCTTAATAATCATGGTCAAGATTTTGTTAGACGATTCTACCAATCCATTACCATGTGGGTAATAAACCATGGAATGGTCCAAAGATTTTGCCAATCCATTACTATGTGGGTAATAAACCATGGAATGGTCCAAAGTTATGTTATAGTCAATGCATAATTTCTACATCTTCTAAGATTTGAATTCCACTTCATTGTCAGTAATGATATTGACTAGTCAACTAAATCTAGACAAGATATTACACTCTAAAATCAATAATTACAAGATTTAGCTTCCTTTGTGGGGATCGCTTCACATTTGGTGAAGTAGTATGTGGCTGTCAGTATCCACCTATGTTGAGTTGAATATGGCAGATGAATTTCTCCTATAAAATCAAGACCCCATTGCATAAATGGTGCTTCAACAGAGATAGGTTTTAAAGGTAGGGGTTGCAGCTTTCTTTTCCTATCAAAGATCTGACATTCATGGAAGCTGGAAACTTCCTTGTATACATAAGAAAAAATATTGGGCCAATAAAACCCCACCCTCAATATTTTGTGTTGGTGGTATTCCAATAATGATGCCCCCCACAGTCACCTTTGTGAAACTCTTTAATAGCCTTTTTCATTTCTTCCTCCAGCAAACAATTTAGTAAGATCCCACCCAGATATTTCCAATATAGAGATTTGGTTTTTCTCAATCCAAGAGGAGCTTGTAAGTTTCTTAACACGTAAATAACATCAGCATACCAAGGAGAATCAATCAACTTTTGGGATATCTATGGGAATGCTTCTTCCTGTGAATTTTCCAACAAATCAGCAATAAAATTGATTCCAAGAACATCACAATTTGACTGTGCCATTAATTTTGTGAGCCCTTGGCCCTTAATCAACTTTGTAGGCTTGATTTTGAGTCCATACTCCAACATTATTGCTATCCATTTTCCCCTTCTCCCTTCAGGATCAGGTTGAGTCAAAATATCCTTTACAGAATTGTTAGGCACATAAGTAATGACATGGGAATGAAATATATAAGTTCTGAATTATTTAAGGGCCTTCACCAAGGAATATGCTTGTTTTTCCATGATGTCATACCTTAGTGGGGAGTCTCTCAATGTCTTGCTAAAATAAGCTATGGGATTTTCAAAGTTCTATTCATCCTTTTGCAACAAAACGCCAGCAATGGTGTGTTCTGAGGAAAAGGAAAATAAGATAAAATCCTTTGCAAAATTTGGGTTGGCTAACAATAGAGCTTTGCTCAATGCCACTTTAATATATTCAAATGACTTCCTAGCTTCAGGAGTCCATTTTATTTCATTTCCTTTCCTAATCATATTTATGATATACTTTATGATCTCATCCAAGTTGGGAATGAAACTCCTCAGAAAATTTACTTTTCCTAGGAAATAGTGTACCTCTTTCTTGATCCTAGGAGTGTCGATATTCATAATTCCTTCCACTCTATTGGGGTCTATTTTTATGCCTTATTTTGAAATGATGTGTCCAAGCAATTTTCCTTCTTGCATTCCAAAGTTTGTTTTTTTTTTATTTAACAAGATGCCAAACTTTCTACATTTCTGGAAAACCTTTCTTAGATGTTCTAGATGTTGATCTTCAGAATTTGAAAACACAGTGATATCATCCAAGTAAGTCACAATAAAATTATCCTTTTCATCAACGAAGGCTATGTCCATGGACCTTTGGAAATTCTCTCTAGCATTCATAAGCCCAAAAGTCATTTTTTCATACATGAAAGTGCCCCAAGGTGTTGTAAATGTTGTCTTCTCCCGGTCATCGGGGTGCACCATAATATGATTGTATGCAGAAAAATCTTCAAATTGACATCTTCTGATATCCCACCACCTTTTGCAGGATTTAACCCATCTTAGGAAGTGGATAATTGTATTTGAGAGACACCTTGTTTAGATTCCAAAAGTCTACACATAATCTTATCTCACCACTTTTCTTCCTGACAGGCACAAGGTTAGCCACCCACTTGGAAATTATTAAGGACATAATAATCTTGGCATCAAATGGTTTCCTTACCTCTTTTTCAATCAATGGAAACATCAAAGGGTTGATTCTTCTCAAATTTTGCTTGAAAGTTTTATGATCATCCTTGATGGGAATTACATGTTGAATTACCTTAGTATCATAGACCTTCAAATCTTCATAACTCAATGGAAAGACATCAGGGAAGTCTTTCATAAGGCTGACATACCTTTGTTTTATTTATGGACTAAGAATTTTTGACAGTATGATGATCTTGGGATATTCTTGATTTCTGATGTTGCAATCTTCTATATCCTCATCATTCGCAGTGATTTTAGGCTTTTTGGCTACATCATTGTTGTCAAAAATATTTTCCAATGGAACCAAGCCTTTGGGAATAATGTTTTTTTAGTTGTACTATATCTCTTCCAGCATTCTGATTCTGAAAAAGGTCATTATTTTTTAACACAATTGCATCTTCATTCACTTCATAACAACGCTCATCATCAATATTTACATTAGCAAATTCATCACTCATTTGAAGGAATCTTTCAACCCGTTTGTCGTCTTCAAACAGTTGTCAATATTTAATGTTATCAAGCACTGTTGTCCTATGTTTGACTTCAATTTCATATTTTTTATTAGGAAAAATTGGAATTTTGAAAAATGAAGTTGAAGTGGCCAAAGCATCTGCAATTTGAATTTTCCCCATAGGAATCACTGACAAATTATATTCTGAAAACTCTTCAAGAAGATCAAGAACTAAATTTTTATATGCTCTCAATCTAGGATGCTTGGAATGATATATACCCTTTACCTGGTTAATGATGAGCTCAGAATTCCCATGTACAACTATCCTTCTAGCACCCAATTCCTTTAAAGTCTTCAAACCCAAGATCAATGCCTCAAATTCGGCCACATTATTGGTACAATCGAAAGTGAGCTTCTAAGAATAGAGTTGTGTACCCACCCTGGGAGGGTTAATCCACACACCAGCTCCAGCCCCTTCCCTGCTGGAAGCTCCATCAAAACTCATATTCCACATTTCATCTTCTGCATTGTTTTGTTGGTCTATAATTTCCTTTGTTCGATGCTCGGTTTTGTCTTTGACAACCATGACATTTGTTGGCTTCCCCTCTTCAAAACTCAAGTTATTATAAAAAATAGAGGAACCAACTTTGGTATCGACAAAGTAAATAGGATGATTATTTGGTTGAGTTTTTCTACTCACCACGTACTTGAGAAAAACATCTCTATACAACCTCCTTTCTTGGCCAAAAACAGGAATAGTGGCATATGACATATCAATTTGCAAAGTTCCCTTCAATTTTTCATCCCAAGATCTAGATAACAACATGCCAAATTTTGGAGGGATGTCGACAACTACCACGTCCATGATTAGATTTTTCGATGGGATTTGAGACAGTGATATGACCAGATATTTGATCAAACCTAATAATTTCACCTTCCTTGAGTCAAAAGAGAAAATATCCTTATAAGTTCTTGCAATGTCTAGGCCTAACTCATCCATGACCACCTTGGGCATGAGATTATGTGATGCTCCTAAATCTAACATGGCATTATGTAAGGTCATGTCATGAATTTTAAGGCTAACATAGAAAGAAGGAACATCATCAACATCGCCACTCTCTTCCACGTGTGGCCGAACAAGATGGCAGGGTGATCGTCTTGTACGTTCAAGGTGTCAGGGGCTTCTTCCATATTTATCATTTTAATGATCCAATTTCTATATTCTCAATTCTTGATTAGTTCATTAAACAGAACATAAATTTTGATTTTAGCCATTTCGCTTTCAAAATTAAAAGGAAACAGAGCTTTTTTCTACCTCTTTGATGATTGTTTCCTTTCTTTCCTCAGGTGCTTTCTTTGGGGGTTCTTCCTTTGATTTTCCTTTCTCCATTACATCCCTTACCAAATTATCTTTATTCAGTTGGCTTGAAGAAGGGGTATTTGTCTGAAGTTCCCTTGTGGGATTCTCCTTTGGAAGCTCTGTAGATGCCTTTTTACTTCTGTGGTTATAATGCTTCTGAAACTTCATAATAGCATTGTGATATCATTTCCTAAAATCTTATGTTTTCGATGACAACATATCATCATTCTCCTCCATAAACACATCATTCGCATCCATAAATTGATCATGCTCTCCTTTTGTTAAGAACATGTTTGTTTTTGTATCGTCACAACAATGCATCTAGTCTTGGATTATTTGACCAAAATATATGTTTCCATAGTTTTTTTGGAAAGGAGGTTTTATCTGTTGATCATATTAATCTCTCTGGTCTCTTTTCCTAATATTTGGAACTGGGGCTCTTCTAAAATTTTGATTTTTGGGCTGAAAATCAGATTTCTCCCTGGTGGCAGGCTTGTTCTCCACGAACATCCTTTCCATGAGTCTTTCAATAGTCTTCATCATCAAGTCAAATGTTTCGTTTGATGATTGAGACGTAGAGGGTTGTGCTTCACCTTAGACCTTCTTCACACTTATTTCAAGATAATGTTTGATCTTCCTCGATGCCATCAGATTTACTTCTACTTCAATTGTGCTGCTCATCAGATCATATAATGTATTAGATATTATTTCTCTTAACAGCAAGGCAAAGTCACTATCAAAAGAATCATCATATCGAAGTTGGGAAGCTCTAGGAGGAGGTTTGACTTCTATGGGAATCGAATTATAAACTTTCATAAATCTGGTTGGGAAGCTCTAGGAGGAGGTTTGACTTCTATGGGAATCGAATTATAAACTTTCATAAATCTGGTTGAGAACTCTTGCATTGTTTCATTCGGTGATAGTTTTATATCATTGTATTGAGTTAGTAACTGAAGAGGATTCTTTTTATCACTCCACCTAGCAAGAAAAATTGTTTCAAAAGTTGTAAAATCAGGGATACTCGTTGTTGGAAGAGATTTTAACCATTTTATGACCTCCCCTGAGAGACTCTGTGCAAACAATCTCATTTTTGCATCCTCATAATCTACCTCTTCTAGGTCGACGAAGTCATTAAACCAATCTAAGTGTTTTTGAGATGAAGCATTCCCTTCAGCATCATATAATTTAATTCTCTAATTATAATTCTCAGGAAAATCATGTCATTGGGTCGGAAAGGCGAGAGGGGCGAATCTGGCAGCCATGACTCTAGGAGGAATTTGAATTGGTTGGATAGTCTAAGTGGGAATAACAACAGTTTGTGAGGGGTTGGACGGTATCAAAGATTGGAACTTCCTCTCGTCGAAGATGATTTCATTCAAATAGGATTTTGATCTAGACCTAAATAGATTTTGTTCAAATAGTAAACCAAATTCAAGGTCGTCAATGCTCTTTACCCCTTCTTTAGGTAAATATAGGTTCATTTCCAGGTAACATACCGGGTTCGTTAGTTTTTCCTTTCTTTTGTGTAGAAGTTTTTTAGGGTCAGACACAGATGTTGCAGGCTCTGGATCAAGGTTCTCTCTAGTGTAAAATTTCTTAGGAGCTAGGATTTCTGATTCAAACTACTCTATTCTACTAATATTATTCAATGAAGTCACCAGGATAAAATAATTTTCAGCCAATATAGGTGTCTGATTCACTATTATCCTCGGGAATCAAATCTACAGCTTTAGTCGTTTTCCCAAGGAAAGTTTTCAATTTCGTCCCCGACAATGGCACCAAAATGTTAACACTTGGTAAATTGTTGGGCTGAAGAGAAACGACCTACCAAGGTAACCTACAAACCAACTTTAAGACTGGAAACTAGCATTTCCAATATAGAGAGGGATCTCCCTGAGACCTATTCTCTTATAGATAATAACTTTGGATTGACGTCTAGATTTATATTCTTGAGAAAGTTTTTTCTAGTTTCGCTGGAAATGAAATATAGTAATTTGGGCTATGGAGTCAAGCCCCTGAAAATGAGATAAATCAATGATTGGTAAGGGAATCTTTGAGAGGATGAAGGCTAAATAGAAAATGGTCTTTCATTTTCAATATCGTTGTGTATAGCGGACGAAAGTAGAAACATAAAGAAAATCAGAGCACCAATAAATATGAATTCCAATTTACTTAGAAGAGAAACACAGAGTTTAAATTGTTGAGTCTAAAGCACTATACGTTGAATTTTAAAGCCCTTAAATATTTCCAATTTAAACAAATGAAACAGACAATAATTTGCAGGAAACAGGAAGTACATACGAAGAAAGGATCACAATACATCAAACCACCACCATTATAATATTTTCATCAAAGCTTCAGGACCTCTGCATTATATTTCCATTTGATTCAAAAAAATTACATTCAAGAGTCCTTTGTCTACACTACTTTTCCAACCCTAACTTACATCAAAAAGATACAATATATAGAAAACTAATGCCCTCTTGGGCTGCTATGCCTGGAACTACTTTCCCCCGGAATCCTAGATTCGATTACTTTCCCCTTGGACAACCTTTTCAACAGATTTTGCCAAAAATATAAACCCGACTGTGCCCAATCATAGCATAAGAGACACATTTGTTTCAATCATTTGATCATGAGTAAGATTCGACCATCAAGTTTTGGTAAATCGACGTTTTCCTTGAGGGGGTGCCCGAGTAATCAAGCGTATTGTTGGAAACTTTGTCACCTTTGTATAACAAACTTTGGTTGTTGTTGCGCGATCACTGGTTGTAGAATGCATGTGGTGATTTGGTGCAGTAGATGTCTGTTTGTGGTCGCTTGTGCACTTCAGGTGGAAACAATAGTTGGGGGACCATGCATCTCTTTCAAAATTGGCATGTGTTTCATTTATACATGCCCTTCTCAGTAGGTAAGTTTACTGCATTTGCGCAACAAATATTCACTACGCAGGTGTTGCATCAGACTTCTTGTTAATGTAAGAAAACAGGATATGCGCGGAGAAAGATTCCATTCCATGATCCAAAAATAAAAAAGGGGTTGTCTTAATCATGTTTTCGGCCCCATCTACGACCTTAAAACTATGAGAGTTTTTCTTCAAGACTAGTTTTGTATGCTCAAACTCTTCACTTGTCTCCACAAAACTACATTTCCTTTCAGTTTTGATTTAGCATTGGCTAGAGATGAACAGGCATTATCGATGGTTGGTCTGCAGTCTTTGAAATGCTCTGTGATTTTTTCTTATAACACCCTTTGTTCCTATCAAAGCTAAATGATTACATCTTGTGGCTCTCTCAGTTTTTTTGTAAGCCAATTTATATTCCCTTCTCTCGTTGTGGGAGAGGTAGGGGGTAATTGACCTACTTGACTCTGCGATGTTGGCATTTCAATAGTATTTTCTGCCAACTGTATTCTTAACTCTTTGTTTTCTTGATAAAGTTCGGCAATAGCATGTTGTGCTCGCTTCAGTTGCTGCGACAACTCTTGAACATTTACGCTTTCATAACCCGAATTCCCCTTCCTTTCATCAATTCCCTTTCTTGCACCTTCAATGGGATCTAACCGAATGATGCACATGGGAAATCTCTTGGCATCAAATTTGGTGCGCAGTTTACTGGGAGCTTGGATCTCCTCAGTTTTATTACTCAACCTTGGTCTGCCTCTCTTATGGGATGTTGGTTGACGGGACGACGAATATTATATTTCTTTTCCATTTATTTTTCCCGTAGCATCATCCTTTCTCTCCCCTGCACTATGGAGTGTTGTTTCTCTTACAGATAGAGGAAAGTCTCCTTTGGGGTCTCTGGGGATGTTAGCCGAAATCATAAATGAATCCCATTCCTTGTTCAAATGTCCCAATTATTCAAACACTAACAACATGATTAATGACAAATAGGATAAATTGTTCCCCGGCTGATCAACTTGACCTGGACGTTGTCTTCCATATTTCCCAAGCTTCAATACAAGAATAAAGGTAGATTCAAGGGGTTTTCCCAGTGAAGTGCATCGGCAACCTGATGTGATATGGGTACACCCCGTCAAACCTTCCTTCACAGGTGAAATATCTTTTGATTACCTTTAGAAGTTTATGGAAAGGCTCCAGGAGGTACTGGCTTGGAATGTCAGCTCCAATTTTCCAATTTAGACATTCAAGCTTGATAAAGTCTTTATAGCACAAAATTTCTAAAGGCATGCCTTTAGAACATTTTTCTCCGTGAGGAAGGATCTCTGTCGAAGATGACAAAGTTTCCTCTATCAATCAGAAGGTGATTCTTTCAATGGTTTCACTGACCCCAGTAAAATTTAGGGATAACTTCTCAACCAACTTCGCATTATATCCTTTGATCCTTTCGCAGAAGCGCATACATCCAGCTTGTTCAAAACCCCCTGATTATTAGCTCTTCATTTATTAACTCTAGGTCCTAAGGTTCAGACCTCACGGCCCTGGCACTTCTCACCTTCTTTCTTATGCTTTGGGACACTACCATGATTGTAGTATATATTTCTCTCACGCACGTGGTAATGAATTGTGATACCTTCTCTATGCGGAAAATGAGAATGATGAACTTCGCAGAGACTGCAAGAAAAGCGATAACATAAATATTTGCACGACAAACAAAAATCAGCCACGGAATTTCATGGGGCAGCAGTAAGGCGCGACGGAAAATGTTGGCTTGGTGGAAAAGTACGACGGAAAATTTCAGCGCAATGAGAAAGTTGGCACGGCAGGATGAAATTCCAAAGGAAAAAGGTTGACTACTAGAAGAAATAATTCATCCAAAATGCTAGTTTGCAGCGAGCTCCAAAAATTTTTAAGCAATGAATGAAAACAATGGAGGATATGTGGCAAAATAGAATCAACATACTTACAATACGAGTAATGGAAAACAATTTTTACACAGAAAAGGGCTCCAGAACTTGAAAAAACAACTATGGACAACACACAAATTCTAAAAGTAAAGGAGAGGTATGCAGGGTGACCAATATTTATATTTGAACAGACAAGTAATGAAATCATGGAGAGGACGATAAATCCATGGTGACAAAAAGTTTGAAAGCAGGTTGAATATTTGTGCAGCAAAATCATGCGATGGGTACACTTTGAAGTGTGCAAAGTACAAATGGTAGGAGTGACAAAGTAAAAATGATAGGAGTGCCTTGATTTTTCACCTTTCTGACTTCATGATTAGGTGATGATTTTCATCATATCTTTCGACATGACCTTTATCCCAACCACTTGCCTTGATTTTTGGCACGTAAATTCCTCTTTTGACATGAATCGATATTTAGGGAAAGGGACCTTTACAAATCACACATGACTAATCATTACGCCCTTTCCCGACTCTAATGGAAAGACCCGCCACTTGTTGATTTTGAACCATTCTTTATTTAGTCACTGACCTTACACGCTTTGATGCACGAACTATGACTCATCTAGGACTAACTCTAGCTGCAAAAATCATGGTGCTAACACACGTGATAGCCCGTTGGAAAGGTTTTTTCGATAACTTCACATTATTTTGTCAAGCTCTGACTTCATCTACAATTTGACTATGGCAAGGCAAGAAAACACTGTTTAGAGCCCCAAAACAGCCCTGGAAGTACTGAAATATGTATTGACATGAAAACTTCCAAAATAAGCCAATTGGAATAGGTGGGCGGCCACCAATATCCACCTGGATGTTGTGTAGGGATTCAGGATAGTCTCGTAAGTGCAGAACCCACAATTACAAAGAAATGTCCCCATTACATAGAAACGTGTTGAAMTGAAAACTRTCAAGATGAGTCAGTTGGAATTTGGAACATGTGGGTGGCCACCAATATCGACAGGGATYAATAATGGGTTGAAGTACCTATTTTATCAACCTCACTTGAATGCCATAMAATCTATATGGAGTGTGTATTAGTGAATATGACTTTGAGATAAGACATATGAAGGGTAAGGAGAAAAAAACAACATATGCACTAAACAAAATCCTACAAGTGATTCATATGGTGACCATCAGTACTTGTCAGTTTGACATGAAGATTAAAATAAAATAATCATTGCACACTAATGAGCACTTTATTCAAATAAGAGACCATTTGTAGAAATAACCATTGAATATAAATGTCATGGTTACCAAAAGACTAAATATGGATTGTTAATCTATAAATATAGATTATACATTCCTAATTCAATGGAGTTAAAGAAATTTATTATGGATGAAATCCACAAGAAAACATACAAGTGAAATTTGAACACAAACACCCATCAAGCTTATTACAACCCTTATCAATTCTCGAGTGGGAAT
This sequence comes from Picea sitchensis, assembly GCA_010110895.2. Lineage (NCBI taxonomy): Eukaryota > Viridiplantae > Streptophyta > Pinopsida > Pinales > Pinaceae > Picea > Picea sitchensis. The sequence goes on along the minus strand of SNQJ01S0028013.1, from coordinate 66,426 downwards.
GGGAAGTAATAACAATAGATTTCATCACAAGACTACCTAAGATAGTGAAAAAACATGATGTTATGATGGCTATGGTTGAAAAATTGAGCAAAGATTCTCACTTTATTCCTATAAAATCTACATAAAAAGCAATCAACACTGCAAAAATCTTCTTGAGGGGAATTTTTAGATTGCACGTTGGCATGCCTACAACGATCATATTCGACAAAGATACAAAATTTTGGAGAACATTGTTTGAAGGGTTGGAAACATTTAAACTTCAACAGTGCTTATCATACCCAAACAAATGGAGCATAGAAAGGAAAAGTCAGATACTAGGAGACATGGTTCACATGTATGTGATGAGAAAACCAAGTAGATGGGAATACTACCTACACTTGGTATAGTTTTCTTATAACAATGATTATAAAGCTTCATTGAAGATGAGTCCATTCAAAACACTTTACAGAAGAAGATGCGATACCCCTCTAAGTTGGGATAATTCTATGAATATAATCATGCTTGGACTAGAAATGTTAAAGGAGATGGAACAAGAGATCATTAAGATTAAATGAAATTTGAAGGTATCCCAAGATAGATAGAAAATCCATGCAAACAAGAACATAATGCATAAAGACTTTAAAGTGGGAGAACATGTTTATCTCAAAGTTAAACCACAAAGGAGTTTCCTGGAACTTGGAACTTGTGCCAATATTTCACCCATATATTATGGGCTATTTGATATTTTATAAAGGATGGGGCTAGTGTCATATAAAATTTCATCATCTACTAATATTAAAACACATAATGTTTTCAATGGCTCATTTCTTAAGAAGTATGTACATCATTATTACCATGCCACTAATTAGGTTGTGATCTAAGTGGAATGATAGGGAGAGTTCCAACCAAAACACCTGGGTATTCTACACAAGAGGGTAACATTGCTCGAGAACTGAGCCATCGCCCAGGTAAAGGTTCAAATGGAAGCACTTTGGACCAAATGAGGCTACTTGGGAAATGGAGGATTCCATGAGAGGAGGAATATACATTCATATTATCATCTTAAAACATTTTTGCAACTAAGAGAACACCAAGGACGGGTTATTCCAAGGGAGAGGGGATAAAATGTCCCAATTTTGACTCCCTTGATAAATTTGTAATTAACTGTGTATAAATGTTGGTTTTGTTTTAGCATAGATATTTCATTACCGTGATTTACTTTACACCATGAGTTAGATATTCCATGGTGATATATTGCTTAAGCATGAGAACCTAAAGACGTTATGATACCATGAGAAGGAAAGGTTGAGGGGGTCCAAGGGAAATTATACATGCCTAGAATCTTATTCCACCTTAAATCATTTTTTCATTAAACCATCTATCCCATTTGACTTATTAAAAATTAATCATTGAATGTGTTAGTCTCTAACTTTATTTTTGATTAACTGAGTGTCCCTAATCCTTAATCCTCCCTGCTTATGCTTTGTTACTTGAATTTTAATTTTTTACCCCTTGATTTGATTTTTCATATTTTGCAATTCTTGCACTTTTAAATTATTTTCTTAAGTTTTTAAAGGTTTAGGATTTGATTCGAATAATTTTGTCACATCACTTATCTATTCATTTTTTAATTTTCAAAATTTCTGCCAAGTCATGAATGGTGCTACAGGAATAGCGTTATTCCTACAGCGCTAAGGATAATCATGTTTTTACATGCGCCAGCACGCCTCGATCACGCCATAATTTCACAAATTGTGATTAGAGGATCTGCATGCCTCTCCACGATCTCTTATCGAGTTGATACTGCAATTATAACCATTATATGTGAGAGATTGAGTTGTACCAGCCTGACCTGCATCAAAGCAAACACCTTTTGATATCATTAACAAAAACCATCACCTTCTATTTTAATGTATCGAGTATTTTGTGCAGAGATCGAATTGGAAAAAGAAGATATTTTTAGTTTCTAACCGTCCCTATGATTTAAAAATTCTCAGTCTCAAACCTCATAGATCTGTTTACATGAATATATTAGCAGCATGGCACCGAAGAAGAGTGGACAAATTATTAGAGTGGAACATGAGGGCACGAAATTACTTGAAGCAAACCCCCAAATGGCACAAATGTTTAAAGATGTAGTTTGGTTTGAGTTTTTCACAACCTTCCAAGGACACGATGAACAGATCTTAATGATCTTCACACAGAATTTTGATTGATTTGAAGTTATAATTGGGAAATTACTGATGATGGTGACTGAACATTCAATTGAAAGAGTTTGTAAATTGCTAGTTGGTGGAGAAATGTGGTGGAAGAAAGAGAATGTGGTTATGGAATTCATGAATCATTTCTTAATCCCAGAAAAAAAAAAAACCCTAACTAGAAAAAGGGAATACCACATAGCTAGATCAAGAAGGAATGGCATACCACTTTGATAATCATCCACAGGTATATCACGTGTGAGGGTAGGTTTTCACTGATTTATATTTACCATATCAAACTACTAATTCATATTAATGGGGATTATTCTCTCAATTTACCCTATTTCCTACTTAAGAGTTTATCTAAAATATCTAAGAGGGTGTAGTCTCATCCTGCTACAGCCAAAGGTAGTATTTTTCACCAAGGTTTAATAAATACATTGGTCATCTCCTCTTTAAATGAAGTCCAGAGACCCTGGGATTGGATAATCTAGTCTTTAGGAAATGATTCACAGTCAGCTAAATCCAAAAAGGGCAAAGGTAATAAATTGGCTTAAGAGAAACAGACTGGAATAGTCACTAAATCCCAAATTAAAGAACAATCATTTGCAGCTACGGTAACACGGGATAGAAAAAGGAAGATGCAAACTCAGCAAATCTTTGGAGATTCTCATGTAGGAAAAAATCAGGAAGAATCTACCACCAGTAGAGGTAAGAAATCAAAACCAGATGAAGATATTGATATATTTCTTGATCCAGAGATAAAGATGGAAATTGATGTGGATGAAGATTATACTATGAACCCAATTCATTCCTTAGTCAATAAGAAACAAAAATCTACAATTAAGAAAAGTGCAAAGGGAAAAAAAAACAGAGGAATAAGCCTACACCTGTGCCTAAGTAACCTAGGAGAAACTCCACTAGGGATGTCAATAAATTCAGAATAAATTCTAGGCCATGTTTGATCCATGCATTAAAAATGAGAATATTATAATCATTGAGGATAATTCTGAAGATTCTAAAATAGGCATTAAGAAATAGGAAGAGACACCTTCTTTGCATAGGAATGAGAAAGAAACTGAAAACTTGGAGAAGACACAAGGAAAAGGAAAACAAGTTGCTCAATACTACAGGAGACCTATACAAAGAGAAACCACTAGATCATCAAAATATGAAGTTGTGTTTAGAGGTACAGGTGGGGTTTTTGATGACAAAGATTATCCTTCTGCAGATCCAGATCAGATTCCATATCTTCCAGAGACTAGATATTCAGATAGTACTGTTGATGAAGTTCACATCTTTGAATTATATTCTAGATACCAGATTAAATTAAGAAAACCTCAGGTTGTTAAAGACTGGAACCAACCAACACCTGTAGAGGAATTCCCAGAGTTTAAAGTTAAAGTTAGAAGTGAAAAAGACAAGATCAAGGAGCTATAGGAAATGGTGAAGCAATAAAAAGAAAGAAAAATCTCAAGTAGAGCAATGGAATGCCAGACAGCAAGAGAAGATACATGATTTCAAGAAAAAGAGAAAGGAACAAAAAGCATTGCTCAAGGAATTGCGAGAATCTAATTCCAGGTCATATTGGCACAATATTGTGCTAACAACCAAGCTGAAGCAGAGGGCTACCAAATCCAGTGAAATCATTATATCATGATAGTTCATGAATTCCCTTCATGCAATTTTGAAAGTTTTGATGCTATTACTCAAGGAGTAAAAGATGAATAGTTTAATATCTATATTTTGATCAAATGGATTTTTGATCATTCGAATGGGTAACTTAGTCAAGATTGATTCCAAATTCTATGGGATTTGCCAATTTGTTGTAAAAGACATTTTGGGTTAAGTTGTTGATATTTCTACTATATTGGCAATGTAAGTGCTCATTTGAACTGATCCTCCTAGAAGATAGGCATTGACCAAACCCTGTTTCTAACTGAATACTAGAAAATAGGATCTGTAGTCATACTCTGTATAGTTTAAATAGACAGAAAGAAGATTGTATTAAGGTCGAAAGGTTGGGATTTCAGGGACTTGTTTTGAATATCTTTGTAAGACATTTTTATTCCACATTGTTACTAAATGGAAAATACATATTGATGGTCAGATTTTCTCTCATTTCATGTTCTACTTATTTTCTTGCATGAGATCATTTTTCAGTTGCAATGCATTAATTTCTTGGTGTTAATTAATACAATGAAGATTTTGTTGTTATTGTTTATTATCAATATTTGCTTCTCAAGTACATGTTCTTGTTTCTAAATTACATTTTGAAATAAGAAATCTTTATGGGGTTGACAAATTGAATTCTTCCATATTTCCTCTCTTTATTTTCCTTATTTTTTTTTATCTATTTATGTGGCTACCCTTTACTAAATCAGTGGGATATCTCTTGGATTTATTTTGAACCTTGTGTTTACCTTGAACCCTTGAACCAGCTTTCAACCATCCTAAAAAACCAATTCATAAAACCATTAAAATATTATTGCAATAACCTGATGATGCCCTAGCTTGCCCTCTCACGGTCAAGTGGAACTTTAAGGTCTAACATATTTTGGCGTCATTGTCGGGGAAGAAGGAATGAATACATCTTCCCTAGGAGAACGAAAATATTAGATTCAAATCTTGATGGTGAACAAGATTTTGGATAATTACATGAGACTATGATTTTTTCACCTGGCGACTCCTCTGTGGTAATTTTGGCTCCTAAAACAGAAGGAAAAGGACCTAAAAATCCTCCAACTTCCTCATCATATACAAAGAATCAATTTACCAGAAAAAACCCAGACCCATAGCCTGTTGCAGTAGTGCTAGACCCTGAAAATTATTAAGAAAACCTAAAATCATTTCTGGACAGTCCTCTTTTTCAAAGAAAAAATAGCCTTCAACCAGCACTCAAGGACAGTCTTTTGAAACTGTAAAACTCCCATCAGATGAAGGAGTGATTCTTGAAAGTGAAATTAAGCCTATCATTGAGATTGTTATTATTTCCTTTCCTTCAACTATTTCAGAACTAAATCTAAATCAATG
>SNQJ01S0028013.1:48926-61206 GCA_010110895.2 Picea sitchensis | reverse complement strand
CAAAATCGCATGAAACAACAAGCAGATCAACATCGTAGTGAAAGAAGTTTTGAAGTAGGGGATTGGGTATTTTTAAGACTACAACCATACAAATAGATGTCCCTCAAGCAAGCTAAGAAGGATAATAAATTATCACCAAAGTATTATGGCCCTTATAAGGTGTTTCAAAATATTGGTACTATGGCATACAAATTGGATCTGCCTACATCTTCATGAGTACACCCAGTTTTCCATGTTTCATGCTTAAAGAAGGTTATAGTCGACAAGATCCCAGTTCAAACTATGTTTCCAGAACTTGACAAGGAAGTAAAAATCATATTGGAGCCTGAAGCCATCACTGACATAAGAATTCGCCAGCTGAGGAATAGATCCATTTCAGAGTATCTCATTAAATGGAGGAAACTACCAGCGGAATATTCCACTTGGGAAGATGAGTCTTTTATACAGAAGCATCCAGAGTTACTCAAGCGTTGCAGACAACACATGTATCAAGGGGAGGGGCATGTTAACCCATAATATTGGCTCATTACCCCTTAATTGGGGAATATTATATAAATAATGTTATTTTATTTATGTCAGATTGGCTCATTACCCCTTAATTGGGGCATATTATATTAGTAATGTTATTTTATTTATGTTAGCTTTAGGCCATTAGTTGTAATTATACTTCCTAGTCTCCTATATATACCAAGGAGACATTTTCATTTTGAATCATCTTGTACTTGAACATTTAAGTGGGGTAAAAAGAGGTTGCCCCCTCAAAGAGGCTTATTATCTAAAATTATCTCTTTTTCAAGGCGTTGAGTACTTTTTCTGAGGATTTTCTATGCTATATTGATATTTGGTTCTTAACACTATCCCCAAGGAAATGAGTTAGCAGAATCATCCAATAAGAGTCTCATAAGGATTATCAAAAAACTACTTGCAGAAAACAAAAGGTCATGGGATTCCAAGTTAAAGTTTTCCCTATGGGATGATAGAATCAGTAACAAGAAATCCATTGGAATTTCCCCATTCCAAATGGTGTATGGAACAGAGGCTATTTTTCCAACTCAATTGGGTTTACCAGTTTTAAAATTTCTGCAAGAGGAGCTAGAAGAACCCAATGATATCCAAAGGAGAGTTTTTCAAATGATAGAAGTTCAATGGGTCAGAGAAAAGATGGATCAGAAAGTTGTTTTTCATCAGCACAAAGTCAAAGCCACGTTTGATAAGGGAACCAAGAAAGATATTTTCATAGAAGGAGATCTAGTATTGAGATGGGATGCTAGAAGAGAGGACAAAGCTAAACATGGTAAGTTTGATAACTTATCATATGGTCCTTTCAAAATAGCCAAGGTCATGAATAACAATACTTTTCTCTTACATAATCTGGATGACACTGAGATTTTTGGAGGCCTAGTGAATGGGAGATTCTTGAAACATTACTTTCTTTAAATAGTTATCAAAATTTTCAGTCTGTACAACAGGTTTTTCTTTCAATAAAGACTCCATATACCCAATGGAATTGTTTTTATATAATTTGTGTTTTAAATAAAGGATGACAGAACAGGGAAATCAGAGAATCAGAAGCAAGGTAAAGGCATTGCTCTGCAGATCTTAAAGTTTCATCATGAAACTTTATGATGAAACTTTACCCCCAAAAGGAGCCAGTGTTAGTCTCTAAATTTGTTTTTGATTAAGTGAGTGTCCCTAATCCTTAATCCTCCCTGCTTATGCTTTGTTTCCTAAATTTTAATTTTTTACCCCTTGATTTGATTTGTCATATTTTGCAATTATTCCACTTTTAAATGATTTTCTTAAGTTTTTAAATGTTTAGGATTTCATTTGATGAATCTTGTCACATCACTTTTCTATTCATTTTTTAATTTTCAAAATTTCTGCCAAGTCATGAATGGCGCTACAGGAATAGTGTTATTCCCGTAGCACCAAGGATAATCATGTTTTTACATGCACCAGCTCGCCTTGATCACGTCATAATTTCACAAATCGTGATTAGAGGATCTGCATGCCTCTCCACAATCTCTTCTTGAGTTGATACTGCAATTATAACCATTATATGTGAGGGATTGAGCTGTACCAGCCTGACCTGCATCAAATCAAACATGTTTTGATACCATTAACAGAAACCATCACCTTCTACTTTAATGTATTGGGTATTTTGTGCAGAGATCGAATTGGAAAAAGAAGAGATTTTTAGTTTCTAACAGTCCACAGGATTTAAAAATTCTCAGTATCAAACCTCGCAAATCTGTTTACAGGACTATATCAGCAGCATGGCACCGAAGAAGAGTGGACATATTATTAGAGTGGAACCTAAGGGCATGGAATTACTTGAAGCATACCCCCAAATGGCGCAGAGGTTTAAAGATGCACGTTGGTTTGAGTTTTTCACAACCTTCCAGGGACACGATGAACATATCTCAATGATCTTCACACATAATTTTGATGGCTTTGAGGTTGTAATTGGGAAATTACTGATGATGGTGACTGAACATTCAATTGCAAGAGCCTGTAAATTTCCAGTAGGCAGAGAAAGGTGGTGGAAGAAAGAGAATGTGGTTATGGAATTCGTGAATCAGTTCTTAATCCCAGAAAAACAAAACCCTAACTGGAAAAAGGGAATACCACATAGTTGGATCAAGAAGGAATGGCATACCGCTTTGATAATCATCCACAGGTATATCACGTGTGAGGGTAAGTTTTCACTGGTTTATATTTACCATATAAAACTGCTAATTCACATTAATGGGGATTATCCTCTCAATTTAACCTATTTCCTGCTTAAGACTTTATCTAAAATGCCCAAGAGGGTGCAGTCTCATCCTACTACAGCCAAAGGCAGTCTTTCTCACCAAGGTTTAATAAATACATTGGTCATCTCCTCTTTAAATGAAGTCCAGAGACCTTGGGATTGGCTAATCCAGCCTTTAGGAAATGATTCACAGTCAGCTAAATCCAAAAAGGCCAAAGGTAAGAAATCAGCTCAACATAAACAGATTGGTACATTCACTAAATCCCCACTTAAAGAAGAATCATCTGCAGCTAGGGTAACACGAGCTAGCAAAAGGAAGATGCAAACTCAACAAATATTTGGAGATGCTCCTGTGGAAAAAAAATCAGGAAGAAGCTACCACCAGTAGAGGTAAGAAATCAAAACCAGATGAAGATATTGATATATTTCTTGATCTAGAGATAAATATGGAAACTAATGTGGATGAAGATTATACTATGAAGCAAATTCATTCCCCAATCAAGAAGAAACAAAAATATACAATTAAGAAAAGTGCAAAGGGAAACAAATAGAGGAAGAAGCCTACACCTGTGCCTAATTACCATAGGAGAAACTCCACTAGAGCTGTCAATAAATTCAGATTAAATTCTAAGGCCATGTTTGATCCATACATTAAAAAAGAGAATCTTATAATCATTGAGGATAACTCTGAAGATTCTAAAACAGGCATCAAGAAAYAGGCAGAGATAACTTCTTTGCACAGGAATGAGAAATAAACTGAAAACTTGGGGAAGACACAAGGAAAAGGAAAACAAGTTGCTTAATAGTCCAGGAGACATATGACAAGAGAAACCACTAGATCATCAAAATCGGAAGTTGTGTTTAGAGGTATAGGTGGGGTTTCTGATGACAAAGATTATCCTTCTGCAGATCTAGATCAAATTGCAGATCTTCCAGAGACTAGAGATTCATATAGTACTGATGATGAATTTCACAGCTCTAAATTATCTTCTAGATACCATATTAAATTAAGAAAACCTCAGGTTGTTATAGACCTGAACCAACCTTCACCTGTAGAGGAATTCCCAGAGTTTAAAGTTAAAGTTAGAAGTGAAAAAGACAAGATCAATGAGCTACAGGAAATGGTGAAGCAATTAAAGAAAGAAAAATCTCAGGTAGAGCAATGGAACGCCAGACAACAAGAGAAGATACAGGATTTCAAGAAAAAGAGAAAGGAACAAAAATAACTGCTCAAGGAGCTGCGAGAATCTAATTTCAGGTTATATTGGCACAATATTGTGCTAACAACCAAGCTGAAGTAGAGGGCTACCAAATCCAGTGCAATCATTATACAATGATAGTTGATGAAGTCCCTTCATGAAATTTTGAAAGTTTTGATGCTATTACTCAAGGAGTAAAAGACGAATAGTTTAATATCTATATTTTGATCAAATGGATTTTTGATAATTCGAATGGGTAACTCATTCAAGATTGATTTAAAATTTTGTGGGATTTGCCAATTTGTTGTAAAAGACATTTTGGGTTAAGCTATCGAGATTTCTACTATATTGGCAATGTAAGTGCTCGTTTGAGTTGATCCTCCTAAAATATAGGCATTGATCAGATCCTGTTGCTAATTGAATACTAGAAAATAGGATATGTAGTCACACTTTGTATAGTTTAAATAGACAGAAAGAAGATTGTATTAAGGTCAAAATGTTGGGCTTTCAGGGACCTGTTTTGAATATCTTTGTAAGACAATTTTATTCCACATTGATACTAAATGGAAAAGACATATTGATGGTCAGTTTTTTTCTCATTTCATGTTTTGTTTCTTTTCTTGCTTGAGATCATTTTTCAGTTGCAATGCATTGATTTCTTGGTCTTAATTAATACAGTGAAGATTTTGTTGTTATTGTTTATTATCAAGATTTGATTCTCAAGTACATGTTCTTGTTTCTAAATTACATTTTGAAATAAGAAATCTTTATGGGGTTGACAAATTGAATGATTCCATATTTCCTCTCTTTATTTTCCTTATTTGTTTAATCTATTTATGTGGCTACCCTTTACTAAATCAATGGGATATATCTTGGCTTTATTTTGAACCTTGTGTTTACCTTGAACCCTTGAACCAGCTTTCAACCATCCTAAAAAAACAATTCATAAAACCCTTAAAATATTATTGCAATAACCTGATGATGCCCTAGCTTTCCCTAGTCTCAGAGTCAAGTGCAACTTTAGGGACTAACAGAATGCATGTAAGAGGTTGGTGGAAGAGTCATATCACCTAGTGTTGACTACTTTTATTTTTTGATAGGTACCCCTTAATCACAAATTAGGGGTCAATTCAATGTTCAAATTTTCCCCTTCGTACATTTGGTGCATGTCACTCATTAAATGGTAACTGTCATTTTTGTACACGAGGATCAAGGGAAATGTGGTAGAATTAATCCTCATTATTAATAATAGTCATTCTCATCATGTGGGGATTTTTCAATGGATGTGTTGAGATTACCTCGAGAAAACCAATCATACCATACCTAGAAAGTGGATTGCATGGCATGTAGGTCCAGGGATCAAGAGTATGACATGTAATGTGGGTTGCAGGAAAAAGGATGATGTGCAGGGTGGTGGCGACACGTCAGGGTAGTTATTTTGCATGAGATACCCAAGGACTTAGAGAAAAGTATAAGTATGGAATGTGAGAATGTAGGTATGCAAGTTATGAGGTGCATGAACACGGGCTTGCAGGTTTGCTAGGATGTAGGTTGTGGGGATGCGGGGATGCAGGTTACAAGATTTATGAGGATTGCACTCTCCTCATCTGCATAATATATTTAGGTGTGTTGAATCATGCATGATGCATGGATTTTTACAAAGGTATTATCACCCCACATTTGCACTAATAAAGGGTTAGGAAAAGGGGACTCACAAGGGGAAAACACACATAGGTAGAAGACGGTAAAAGGTATCAAAACCTAGTTATTGACGTATGCGATGAGTACACTCATTATGGGATTTGGTAATATTCCTACATTGATGGAAGAAAAGTAGAGGGGAAATTCCAGTAGGAGGAGACAACTAATTTGGAGAGATGAATAAGAGAGAAAAAAAAAATTGTTTGCTGGAAAAAAAGAGGTAGACATATTGTGTGTTGAACAACCATGAGAGGAAGTCATCATCACCTTGAGAAAATATAGGAATTTAGATAATTCTCTATTATATTTTAAGGGACATTAACCTAGACCTTTCTATGCACACATTGAATGGAACTGTAGGGAGGATATTTCTAAGGGATTGTTGAGCAAATAAGGAATACCTCCTTGTATTGTGTGGGATAGATATTATGGGTTCCAAAGAGCTTCTCTATGTTTAGAAAACTCTACAATGAGACACTTGGTTGATAAGATTCTTTCCTGAGATAAAGAGGCTATCTTGAGTTTTCTTCATTTTCTCATTTCGTGTTCGTGGTATCTTAGCCTAGCTAGGAGGTGGCCTATTGTAAAAATAATTAAGTGCAATAGAGTCTATGGTTGGGTGGAAAATCATTCAACCTTAGTCAGTTGTTGGTCTAAAATTTATAAACATATAAGTTTCATTACTATGCTTTGAAAACTATTATGAATGTTTTCTTATAAAATTTGTTGTCCTGCAAAGAAATAAATAAGTGTTTCCCTTTCTATTCTTGAAGGTATTATGCATTCTTGTACATTTCCAAGAAAAATATGTGAAAGAAATCATATTGATGGTTTTATGTGATTCCTTTGTGTAATTGGAATTTATCTCTGCTATTTATTTTCCCTATAAAGATATGCTACACCTAGATTTAACTTAAAATATAGAATTCAAATCACACTAGCACAATCAGTTTCAATGGGCCTCATTCTGCATGGTGACCTAGGTTTGAAACCCGTCACTATCAAGAGGAGACAACTAAAACTCCATCCATGCTAAGGGTTGGTGTGGCCCATGCCAGGTATGATGCCTAGGTTATTTTGACATATAAGATGCCCTTGGATCATGGTTTCTCATCCACGAGCTAGTCCTGCGGGTCCCGGACATGCTATCAAACCAAAAAAAATATATATATAGAAAATTGTAGTCCCTGCAATACTCAGATTGAAGACTGTGTATGATGCATATCTCTTTTATATATTTGAGAGCTCAATTAGTTATTTTAGTTAAATTTAGTATATGGCTATAGCTTTTATTCCATTTAAAGTATGAAGCCATATAGTTGTAGCTTGTCAATCTTGAAAATTAATTCATATGATTGTAGAATTCCATTGGTGAATAAAAATCCATATGGTTGTAACTCATCATGAATACAATGTGTGAATCAATATTATTGTTGTAGAATTCCATTGGTGAATAAAACCCATATGGTTGTAGATTTTACTCCATCAAGTATGTAAATTTTTTGGGAGTGTAGGCATTATGGTTGGAGGAATTGAGCCTAAAATTTAGTTGTCTTTATGGTAGTTCCTTTCCTTTAAATTTAGTTAATATGTTTATGTTTTGAGACCGGTATCTATTGAAGAGAGGCAACCCAAACTTGCCATAAAATGACCATGAAACCCATTATAGGTATCTCTAAAGGAGTTATTATTGGTTCGATGGCCTCATTTCTCCTTTACATAGACACCTTAAATTATCTTTGATATCAATGCCATGAATCCTCATTTGAATCAGTGCCTCAAATCATATTTGCCATCAATGCTTAATAGGGATTTACCCATCAGTGGTTGGATTGTCTTTTCACATAAGAAATTGAAACCATATTTCCATTAGCACTTTGTATTTTCCTTTCCCATTGGTTCTTGGATAGTATTTTCCCATTAGCACTTGGATTGTCTTTTCCCATCGGCAATTTGTATTTCATTTCCCCTTCAGTACTTTGATCATTTTTTCCTATCGGTGCTTGGATTGTATTTTCGCATCGGTGCTTGAAACCATCTTTCCATCAGTGCTTTGGATTGTCTTTTCACATTGTCACTTGGATTCTCTTTTCCCATTGTTGCTTGAAACCATCTTTCCAACATTTCTTTGTATTGTCTTTTCCATTGGCACCTAATTTTTCTTTTCCTATCAGTGCATTGAGATGTATTTCTCATCAACACTTGGAAATGTCTTTGGTATCGACATTTGTTTATAACTTAATGGGAGGGAACATTGGAATTCTCTCCATAATTAAATTGGAATTAATACATGGATTTTAAAAATAGGGTACCCAAAACCTATAAAAATTTCATGGTGTGATGTGAGTTCCATGTGATTATGATAAAAGTAAAATATTTACTTCCTTTAGCTCAATTGATAATTCAAGGACATCAAAAATTTGTATCAGAGCATGAATTTAAATTAGATGGAAGAAAATTAGAAATATCCCACCACTCCAACAGTGCATAGGAGTGGTCAAGAATCTCATAAACTAGTATCATGGATAAGGTTACAACACTCAGGGATGTATGGGCTCATCAAAGAGGGAATAATGATAGTTTTTATGTTATGTCAAAAAGAAACACTAACATGCATTTTTTTCTTTATTCTAGCATAGAAAGAGAGAGAGAGATATAGGGAGACAGGGAGAATATTGTTCAAACATTTAGGGGCAATCAGTGTTAGTAAGTACCACCATGGAATATTTACCATACTTCTAGGAAAATGATTCCTGATGAAAGAAGAAATATTGAGACTCCTCTAGACATGGCATAAACCATGAAAATTTTGAAAGAATAAATTTGGAGAAGTAGGGCAGATAATGAAAATATAATAAGAGCTCAAGAAGAACATAATAAGATAAATGCTTCTCTACTACAAAGTTTGACTAGAATTTAGAAACAATTGTATCAAGGATGGATTTCAATTAACACTTGTAAATTTCCTTCAAGGAAGAGGTTCCACATCATTAAAACAAATACATCTAGTGAAGGGACATTGTCAAACTCATCAGACAATGACATAACTATTTCTAATGATTCAACCCACAACGGTTCAAAACTTGCTTCTGATAAATATAGAAAGAATATGCATTCCAAAGGATATTTAAGGGAGGAGTTCAAAAATTTTAAACCACCTACCTTTGATGGTGAAGTGAAATCATACGAAGAAGCTAAAGCATGGCTTCTTGGATTAAGGAAATAATTTCAGGTACATGATTATTCTAGGAATATGAAGGATTGAGTGACCATTTTTAAAATGAATGGAAAAGAATCTATTTGGTCGGAAGATCTCAAAAATGTGAAGAGGATTAGGGAGAGGAAAATCACTTGGAAGAAATTCAAGAAATAATTTCGACGGAAATAACTTTCAAAGAGGTACTATGATGGTAAGGTCAAAGAATTTCTTGAAATGACATTCGAAAAATTAACTATGGATGATTATGCAAGCGGATTTTTGTAAATAGTAAGATATGTTCCATATATCAGGTATGAGAAAGTAAAAATTCAGTGCTTCCTCAGTGGACTACCTCATTCTTACCAAGACAAGATTTCATTTTATGAGCCCAAAATTCTTGATGAGACAATCAGGAAGGATAAACATTTATATGAGAAAACCAAACATAAGCAAAAAATCCACAAGGCATGGAAAGAAAAGAGAAAGGATAAATTTGAACAAAGGAAGAAAGGATTTAAGCCTCAACAATATAGGATCTAGTCAAAGAAACATCATATGATGCAGTCAAATAATTCCAAGCCAAGCTAACTATCATGAACTATATTCCAATAGAATTTTCCATCAAAAAGTGGAAACAATCTAGCAAAAGCAGTGGGAGAAAGGTCAAGGAAGTAGTGGAAACTCTACCTAGAGATTTCCCCCACGGATAGGAAAATAGTAGGATGGTCCATAACATACAAGAATCTACAAAAATTAATGATGGTATAAAGGAGAATTCCTAGACTCTATGCTAACATGGACGATCGACAAACAAACGAACAAGCATCAATGGTGGAAGTTAAAGGTAAGATTTCTAAGTAATCTATTTCTATTTTGATTGATCCAGGATATAGTCATAACTATGTTGCACCTAAAGTTGTTGACTCTTATATTCTTCAAAAATGTAAGCACAAGAAATCATGGTTAGTGCAGCTGGCTACATGAACTAAGAGAAAAGTGAGTGAAATGTGTTGGAATACTGAGAGGGGAGGGTGAGGGTGGGGGGGTGAATCAGTATGAGCACTTTATACCACTTTTAACCACAATATATTTTCTTTCACTTTATCAACAATGTGCAACAGCTTATCATCAATGTATCATTATGATTGCATTCAATATATATATCATAAGCATGTAATCATAAGTAGAATCACATCAAGAACACAGTACATCAATATTTACGTGGAAACCCAAATGGGAGAAAACCACATAATTCTTTCTTATATATATATATCAAGAATTCATTCTGATCCAGAATCGGATCCAGAAGCCTGACAGGGCTCAAAAAGGCCCAAAAATGAAAGTGCTCGGAATCTGACGAAACCAGCGCCATTGCATCCGTCTCGTCTTCCTAATTCTGTCCATATATTTACTTCGTCAAACGAGCTTCGTATGTGAAAGATATCGCGTTCTGTCCGAAAACCCAAACAGGCAAAAAAAAAGTGGATGACTGTACAGTCCATACAGTCCGTATAGTGCCACGTGGCAGGCTGACTGTACAGGTCGTACGATCGTACAGATGATGTGGAATTTTTTGGTGATGACATGTGGCAGGTGACAGGGAGTACGACAGGTACAGTTGGACCAGTCAGAGGGTGACATGTGTCACCACTGTAAGGGTGACACGTGGCATAGGCTAACATGGCATGGATGACATCAACAGGTTGACTAGGCAGGTACTGTGACAAGTGGCAGAGTACATGGCATGCACATGGACGAATCAGAGATTGACAGGTGGTAGTTTTTGATTGGTTGGAGAGGTTCCACGTGGCCCAGTCATGGGCTTCCACGTGGCACCCTATGGTTGGCTCTTGGGTTATGTAAAATTATATGGTCTCCACCGGGGTCGAACCCCCGACCTCTCCTTCGGGCTATGGACTGGCAGGACCGGGCTAACCACCCGGGCCACTGTTGGTGCTTATTAATTATATGGTAAAAAATATATTTGAATTTAATACAAGGTTTGTTTGGAGGCGGAAAGGGTTGGGGCTTAGCCCCAGCCCACGGTTCAATATACATTACCACATGACCACAACCACGGGATGTTGCGGATAGGGCCTGGCCCTTGGTTCCCGAGCAGTCACATATGACCCGGACCTGATCCGAAAAGAGCACGGCGGGGGTTTATGACTGTTAGCCCGAGGATTTATGCAGAGCCCGAAGACCAGGAGTTAGTGCGCATGGGAAGGGCCCGCGCATAGCCCGAGGGGATAGAGCTTGGCCACATGGCCCCATGTGACCCTGCCAAGGGGGCGTGTGCACAGAATAAGGAGCTTATGCCCAAATTTAAAACAAAAGTGGGTTTTTCGTTATATAGTTTGGGATTTTAATTGATATTGTGCCTGTTATTAATGGATTTTGGTCATTTTTGGGAGATATTGGGCATTTTTGGAGCCCAAATTTTGGGAGGAATTTGGGGATGGATAACCAACTTCAGATCTATATAAACCAGGCCTGTTTGAGGCCATGGAGGATAGTCAAAGTAGAGTTATGCTGAAGGGAAGCCAAGCCAAAGCCATTTTTATGCAGGGAAGCTATTGAGGAGCAGATGCTTGCGGGCCATTTCTGGGAGCTCCGAACATCCGTTTTGCATGCCATTTTCTTTGTTGGGTTCTAGAGATCTGGAAGAACATGACCAGATTAGTCTTGTAGCCAATTGGCATTGCTGCGATGTACTTTTGAGCTTTTGAACAGAAATAAAGAAGCCTCCCCCACAGAGACAAAGGCCCGGAGACGTAGGCAATGTTGTGCCGAACTCCGTTATCAATCCTCTTGTTATGGTTTGTTGTTTATTACTTCATTTCATATCTTCATATGTGTATATGGTTGTCATAATTCCTCTATTTTCCTCATTCTTTCATTAAGCTTTCAAATGGTTAATTAACACATGCAATTTAAAAACTCAACCACAGTCATTAAAAGATCCGACGGATCAAGTGGTATCAGAGCTAGTTGACGTTTGGATTTGAGTTTTTCATGTTAACCAAGGAAAAGCTACAGCGTGGTGAAGGCGAGGTTGTTGCGGAGAATCCATTAATTGGATTGAGAAAGAGAGCTTCTCACAGCGAGAAGATGGCATCAGAAGAAGGGATTTCTCAGGATGAGAAAGAGTTCGGGAAAACATTCCTTGTTATGTCGGATATGGTGAAAGTTTTGTACGAAGATTACTTGGAACGAAAGAGACCAGTTTTGGGTGAATCTTCAAAGGGAAAAAGGGAAGGGGAAGAGGAAGAGGATCATCCTCAGATTCCTCCTTCACCTCCATCATCACCTCCTTCTTCTCCTTCTTCTTCAAGTTCAAGTTATACATCTAATGGAAAGAAAAATGTTCATAAGAATAAGAATGAAATTCCATTATTAAAACTTGATGTTAAATTTGAGTTGCCC
>SNQJ01S0028013.1:14045-33837 GCA_010110895.2 Picea sitchensis | reverse complement strand
TAATTATTATTATTATTTTTGTTTTAATTATAGGAAATGAGTTTTAAGAGAGAGGTTATTAATATTGAAAGGTTTTAGGTTTTAGGTTTATTAATATGGAAAAATTGTTTTTAGTTGAGAAAGAAGGATCTAGGTTTTAGGGTTTAAAGAGTAGATTACCTCGTACTTATGTCTTGGATTAGAGGAATCTAGTTTTCGCTGATTTCTAGGCCATTATAGGTTGTTAGAGTGTTTAAGAATTTCAATAACTTTTTGTGTAGGTAAAGCCTCGTATGATTTGATAGTTTCTAGGGTTTAAAGAAGGTTTTAATAAATGTTATATTAACTAATTATTAATATGATGATGAGATTCATTATCTTCAGTAAAATTAATTGGTTAAATGGATTTAACAAAGACAGACATTACTTCTATCATCAAAAAAATAAAAATAGTAGAAAAGAAAGATAAAAGATTAATTAGATTTTTTTTAAATTGTATTTTTATTTTCAAAAAGTAAAAAGAAACGTTCCAAAAAAAACACTATATCATAAAGCAATCACCATATTATAAAATAAAAAGATAAGAAATTATTTAGATTTCTTTAAAATTTATCTTATTTTCAAAAAATAAAAATAAGCGTTCCAAAAACACACTATATCATAAAGCGATCACCATATCATAAAATAGTGGACTTCAATCACTAGTTACTGAAGAGCATAGAATTTAGCCAATCATCAAGTGACCAAAAAACACCATAAAATTTGGCAGACTATCTAAAATCAACAAGTACAACATACCATTTGGCGAACCATCAAAACACTTTGAACTGACCATAGAATTTAGTGGATAAGTTTAGAAAAACACTTTGAACCGACCATAGAATTTCGTGGATAAGTCTAGAAACTGTAACAAAGGAGAAACCCAAAACCAGATTTCAATAATGTGGAGCTTTCCAGACCGTCCAGCCCTTTTCATTGAACGCAACACAAACGGGGCATTACACACACGTGGAAATTTATTTCTCCTCTAACAAATGATGAAAGACCAAAAAAAAATGTAAATAAAATATTAAATGCGATGCCGGCACACTTTACATGAATAAATTCCGTCATATCTCCGACGTGGGCAGCCGTTCGTGGGTGGGCCGCGCTTCGATGAAAAACACCTCGAAGACGGCCCCTGCGAGGCCACCGCCAATGAGGGGTCCGATCCAGAAGATCCAGTGGTTTTTCCATGTCCAGCTAACCAGCGCCGGGCCGAAGGCCCTCGCCGGGTTCATGCACGCCCCGTCGAAGGCCCCGCCGGCCAATATGTTGGCGCCCACGATAAATCCAATGCAGATCGGGGCGATGGTGCCCAGGGTGCCCCTGTTGGGGTCGATTGCCGTGGCGTAGACCGTGTAGACCAGGCCGAATGTCATCACGATCTCGAACACCAGAGCGTTGCCCACCCCCACGCCGGAAGACAACGAGAACACCCCGATGCTCTGCATCCATGTCAACAAACAAGATTTGTTTATACTATTTCCAGTCAGACGAAGTAAGAAAGCAACGAACGAGTCGAGAAATGGCTTACCATGCCGTTGGTGGTATACTTAAGGAGCCCACAGGCAACCGTGGCGCCGAGCATCTGGGCAATCCAGTAGAAAATGCCCCTTACAAGGGTGATGTGCCCTCCAACCAGTGCCCCGAAGGTCACCGCGGGGTTCACATGCCCTCCCGAGATATTGGACGCCACCGCCACGGCTATGAAGAGCGCTATGCCGTGCGCCAGCGCCTCCGCCACTAGCCCCGCAGGCGTCGTCGAACCATCGTTTGACAGCTTGGCTGCGAATTCAAAAAACACACAGAGAATCAATATGCAGGCAGAAAGAAAGCAACGAAAGAACAACGCAAGGGAAACTGATCGTTATTACAGAAAGCAATGACGGATCCTTCGCCGGCGAAGACGAAGATGATAGCCGAGATGAACTCCGCGAGAGCAGCTCTGAGAGTGTCCGGATGGTAGGTCTCGTCGGCCCTCCCCACTGCAACTCTTTGGAATGGGTATGGCATGATGGCCGCCTTCAATTTTCCAGATAACGAAGACGAATGGTTTTCTTCTTCAGCTCTGCAGTGGGAGCATGAGCAGGGAGTGGTGTTTATATTGGCATTAGTGGCCTTTATTCCCAAACGGGGGCCCGTCGTCCTTACAGTGACAGCTATACCCGCAAGTGGGAGACTGAGAGAGTCAGGCGGTCACCTAACAGTCTTACCCGTCGTTTTCCCCTTTAGTACTAATTTTACTTGTCCAAATGATTTCGTCCATGGATTTCCTTAGCCATTACTATCTGAAATCTAATGTTGCTCCGTAATATTCTTATCATGCTCCTGGTGGTAGCTGAGACGAGACAATATAGCGCTATTGTTGGAGGATCCATTCTCGTCAATGCCACTCCTGCAATAACATGGAGCTTCCTGCTATTTTTTGTCCTTTTCCAGTCTGGCCTTCCTTCTACCGGTACTTAAATACTATTCTAGCCAAGGTGCATGTGCCCTTCAACACACGGGGATCTGCGATATCCTAAAGACATTTCACGTCTCATTAAAAAATATATAATGGTCACATCTTATCCTCTAATTTATATTTTTTTTATTTTTAAATATTACACATAAATTATATCTTATAAAGTATATGATAGGTATTTTTTTTTAAATATTATAGAGATAATTTATGTTATATTGGGATCAGCCGAGCAAGATATAGTATTTAGTTTTATGTATGGGATTAAGATTAAATGTTATTAAAAAATACTGACATTACCTTATCTACTTCTAATTATAGCTAAGACCTAAAAAATTTCATCAAATTAAATTACTTGCTAACTCCACTTGAAATAGCTTTTCTTGATAATCACAAGGAATATTGGTTTCCCTGCAAATACTATCTAAACTGACATTACCTTATCTACTTCTAATTATAGCTAAGACCTAAAAACTTTTGACAAAAATAAAATTATACCTCGTTACCAAACACTAAGTGATATGGTTTTTCAAAAAAAAAAATAGTATTGTTAACCCAAATTTACTACATATAATTGAAATACAATTTAATTTCACAAAGTACCAAAAAAAATTAAAATAAAATAATATAAAGTATATGATAGGTTTTTTTTAAATATTATAGAGATAATGTATGTTATATTGAGATCAGTAAAAAAAAATAGCATTTGGTTTTATTTATGGGATTAAGGTTAAATGTTATTGAGTCCCATGAGACAACGCGGTTGGTAATGACAAGTACCTTTCTCCAAGTGTTGGGAGGAGGTCTTGAGGTCAAATCCGGCTGGGCCTCCGGGACAAATTGTAATAGCTAAATCGAGTTAATTTCTCGTTGGAAAAAAAGGTTAAATGTTATTAAAACGATCACTTGAATTAGTCTTTCTTGATGATCACAAAAAATATTGATTTTCCTACAAATACTATCTAAACTAACATTACCTTCTAATTGTAGCTAAGACCTAAAAACTTTTGATAAAAATGAAATTATACCCCTTTACCAATCACTAACTAAGTGACATGGCTTTTTAAAAAAATATATTATTGTTAACCTAAATTTACTACATATAATTGAAATACAATTTAATCTCACAAAGTCCCAAAAAAAGGATTAAAATAAAATTTTCACATGTTTAGATCTATGCTATGTAATTCATGGCAATTTTAATATAGAAGTCATTAGATTAAATGTAGAAAATAAATAATTTTAAATATTAGTAAATTATAGTTGTCAATCTTCATTTCCTCATTTGAGATGAAGTATAGAAATGGAGTAAGAGTAAGGTTGTGAAACCATAAAATGTTGACTACTAGCACAGTCGTTAACTCGCTGCTGGTTAACACTGAAAGGCTTATGGCTGGTAAAACTCTCGGCGTATTCAATGAAACCTGCTTAATCTTGTAGGTCGGGGCTTCAGTCATAAGCTCATAATTCATGCTCGCCCTCACAAATCATTCAGATTTCATACTCGACCGCACTGCTAGAAAGTTATGATTGAAATTTATGGTTAAAAGATCATTAAATGTGCCCATTGTCAATAGGTGTACGCCTTTCGGCTTAATAAAATTAGGATTTTTAATTAAAAATTGGAATATTCTGTAAATACCAACATCTTTAATAATTACTTACTATAAAATTAGCTTTTCTAAATTAGGGTTTCTTATTAAAGATAGAATAAGATAGAATATTTTACTTGCTATAAAATTATTAGTTCAATATCTTTAATAACTAGCACAGCCGCTAACTCGCGGCTGAAAACGCCGAAAGGTATCGGCTGCGAATTAGCGGGCTGGCGTTCTTACACGAAGAATGTTGCGATTGTATTGTGCATCTCGATGTGAAACCCAAGAGCATTCTCCTCGACGACAAGTTCAATGCCAAGTTATCAGACTTCGGGCTCTCGAAGTTCATTGACCGGAATGGCAAAGCCGAGTTCTGACTGGAATGAGAGGCACGCCGGGTTACCTGAAACGCTCCATGCTCATGCAATAGGTGGATCGGCCATTGAATATGAAACACGCGGACAGCTGAGACGCATGGACAGTTGAGGAGGAAGTTGAAGTAGTTGTTAATAATCCAAACGTGGCAATTATATGGTGCTACAGTAATTTTTTAATATGTTAATAATCCAAACGTGGCAATTATATGGTGCTACAGTAATTTTTTAATATGATTAGGTAAATGTTAAAAAGTAAACAGGTTAACGGATGCATTCAAAAATACAAGAAAGTTATGAAGAGTAAATCACATTCATTGATTTGGGAGGACGACTAAGAATATGCCAGCATCTTCAATTGTTAACCATCAGATTAGAATTTTAG
This sequence comes from Picea sitchensis, assembly GCA_010110895.2. Taxonomy (NCBI): domain Eukaryota; kingdom Viridiplantae; phylum Streptophyta; class Pinopsida; order Pinales; family Pinaceae; genus Picea; species Picea sitchensis. The sequence continues at coordinate 28,998 of SNQJ01S0028013.1, read as the reverse complement.
ATTAAAAGGTCATTAATTGTGCCCATTGCCAATAGGTATACGCCTTTCGGCGTAATTACTTACTATAAAATTAGGTTTTCTAAAACTAGGGTTTCTAATTAAAAGATAGAATATGATAGAATAATCTACTCAGTGTCGCTTTTCATCATCGAACCATCCTTCAAACCATGAAAATACTTTTTGCAATATCATAGGAAGATGCCACCATTCTAATAAATAGACTGCAACATCTCACATGAGGGAAACCAGCCTAAAAATAGCCTGCCACCTATAATACTTAAAAGTACTTCGTTGTGAGGCTGTGAGGAATGACATGACTTTTCTGGCCTTTCACAAAATCCTTGTATCAAGGAACACATTACCCTCCTCCTCATCCAACGACCCGTCCTCCAACACCCACATAGGGAATGGCATAAGATGGCCAAGCGGATCCTCTGCAATCTCTTCCTGAACAAAATACTTCCAAATTCCCTCACATATCTGGCATACCATCCTCACGCATTCAACACTCTCTAGATGAAGATATTCACGCCGCAAGCCTCCATTCTTATGTGCAAAATGCTCGTACCATAGAGACATTCGATATCTGAATATCTCCCCTCGAGCTCAGTGACGCTGCTGGTTGATGTGATGTGGCTAGTAACATCCTTGGGCTATTTCCCTGTCTATGGCTCTATCCATGGATCGTTGGTTTAAGTTGGTCGATCCTATGATAATGTATTCATTATCCACTGGATAACACAAGAGAAAACATTTTACAGCATGGAGTGAATGAACCAGACATGTTGGCTAGTAAGTGACCATTCAAGAATATTAAATGCAAGTATAGCAGCTCAGCCCTAAACCAGAGAAAATCAAAGAGAGTGCCTACCGATTTCTTGAACACAAACGAAGAATATGAAACCATTGCATCTGCCATAAGTAAACGTGGCACAAATGTAAATCTAATACTAATAAAAAGTTAATAGTGGAGTAAATTTGTAATTTCAATTAAGTTTGTTAATCATTTGAATGTGGCAATTAGATGGTCACACAATAATTTCTTAATCATATTAATTAAATGCTAAAAAGTAAACAGGTTAACGTAAGCTTTTAAAAATGTTAGAAAGTTATGAACATGAGATCTCGTTCATTGATTTGGAAGGACGACTAAGAATATGCTAGCATCTTCAATTGATAACCATACGATTGAAATTTATGGTTAAAAGATCATTAAATGTGCCCATTGTCAATAGGTATACGCCTTTCGGCGTAACTAGGAGAAGATGTAGGATTATAGAAATGAGAACCTAGAGTAAGAATAAGGTCTTGAAACCATAGATTGTTGACTATGAGGAGAAGATGCACTACACATGCATACACATTCATAAGAAGTTCTTTTCAAAAGGGTTATTGTTTATCATGGACATTCTATCTGGAATTTGATGGGCTATTATAAAGTTAATCTGAATAATCATTATAAGGTATGTTGTAGCGAATAGAGGTGCATCACAATACTTTACTTTTCTTTGCAACAATGTTTCGCTAAAGGAAGGGAGGTGTAATATAGAATTAAGCTTCAAACCAAAGTTGGAGATACCATTGAGGATAATCCAAACAAATAAAAAATTTAGGTTGCAAAGGAAACCAAGTCTCTCAAATCATCTGCAAAGGGCCACGCTACAAAACTGTGTAATAAATCGTGAGTTCCTTATGAAGTTATGATACACAAGATCATCATAGTGAAGTCATTGTTAGTTACCACACTTCCATACTTCATGATGGTTCAACATTAGTGAAGGCTTTGTAGATTTCATTGTAGGAGACACAAAATAGAGTCTATCAGTAAACAATGCAAATAGAGGATCTAAAAAAATTCCAAATCTAACCCAACAGAATGTGTCCTAGATCATATTGTGAGCCAAAGAACAAAGCCAACATCTCATATCTAACCCAAAAGAATGTGCCCTAAATCATATTGTGAGCCAAAGAACAAAGCTAACAAATTGTTGCATAGAGGAGATTGAGATATTGTGAGCCAAAGAACAAAGCCAACAAATTGTTGCATAGAGGAGATTGAGATCAAACTTGTAGGGGAGTTGATGTTCGCTAGTTGAAGAATGCAAAGGCATGTATGATACCAAAACACCCATAAAGAACATGCACAAAATATCCATCGTGTCTCAATTGTATTATGTTTTAATCAATAACATGTAATGGTTTATACTTAATAGTTTTTTTATACATGCAAGGTTCGCAGAAACACTTTTCCAAGGATACGTCCTGATTCATATTATATTGAGAACTAAATGAGATACAAACAAAACTATAGTAGAGAACACGTTGTATTCTCAAAGGGTCTCCTTCACCTCGATTATATATGAGAGGGTGAAAGGACAATCAATTCCCACAATGTGTGTAGGATCAACCATTTTTACAATATAGTGAGTTATTGAAGAATAACTTATTCTAAGTATAAAAAATTCCATAGACATGTACATAAGGCCACTAGGAAATCATTACATGATGGTTGTAATTAACAAATGGAGATAGCATAGCCCCCAGGGGGCAGCTCAATTGGCAAGTGTTGTGATATGAAGTGTTATGTTCGATGAGGTTCTGAGTTCAAATCCCCCTGATTTACTCGTGCCTGCAGAAGGGGCATACGTATGAAACCTGGAGGTTATAGTGGTAGCGGTCGGAATCGACCCTGTGTCACGAGTACAAGACTAACATAGTTGTTGATTTTGCTAGTCATAACTAAAACAAAAGCACAAAACAAATGGAGATGTCATTACATTACATTCCCCCTTAACAACAACATCAAAAGGGTGAATATCATGGTTTATCAAAACCACAAGCTCGAAAACTTTGATTCAATGGAAAATGTGGATAACCACTTAGATCCATGTTTGATTTTTTTTTTAAATATAATGGTCACATTCTTATCCTCTAGTTTATAATGTTTTATTTAAAATGTTACACATAAATTATATGTTTGATATTTTTAAAATATTATAAAGATAATTTGTGTTATATTAGGATTAGGGATAGCATTTGGTTTCATGTATGAGATTAAAGTTAAATGTTATTAAAAAGCACATGATGTCACTTGAATTAACCTTTATGATGAGTACAAGGAATATTGACTTTYCTGCAAATACTATATAAGATGACACTATCTTTTTTATTTTTTTAATTGTGACTAAGACCTAAAAACTTTTGAGAAAAGTGACACTATGCCCCATTACCAATCATTAAAKTTTTTCAAAAATAAATTAAAATATATATCATTAACCAAAWTTACTACCATACATTTAAAATACAATTTAATGTCAAAAAAATTAAAATAAAATTTTTAAATGTTTAAATCTATGTTATGTAATTCATGACACCTTTTCCATTCTTCCATTCTTTGGAAAAGATTAAAATAAAATGTTTAAATGTTTAAATGTATGTTATGTAATTCATGACACCTTTTCCATTCTTTGGATCTCAATATAGAAGCCATTAAATTAAACATAGAAAATAAATCATTTTAAATCTTAGTAAGTTGAAGTTATCAATCTTCATTTCCTCATTTGAAATGTATAGAAATGAGAACATAGAGTAAGAATAAGGTCGTGAAGTCATAGAATGTTGACTATGAGGAGAAGATGCACTACACACACATTCATAGAGATGTTGTAATGAATAGAGGTGGATTGTAATAATTTAGCTTTTTTGCAACAACGTTTTACTAAAAAGACAAAGACATGTAATTTAGAATTAAGCTTCAAAACAAAGTTTAAAGATATCATTAAGAAAAATTCATAATAATAATTAAAAAACAAATTGTAAAAAAAACCAAGTCTTTCACATTAATTCCAAAGGGCCACACTACAAAACCATGCCATAAATTGTGAGTGTCTTATGAAGTTATGATACACATTATCATCATTGTGAGTTACCACACTTCCATAATCCATGATGGTTCAACTTTAGTGGAGGCTTTGCAGAGGATGTCATTGCATGAAAGACAAAAGAGAATCTTTCAATAAAAATGCAAATAAAGGATTAAAAAATAAATAATGCAAATAAAGGATATATAACCCAAAAGAATGTGCCCTAGATCATATTGTGAGCCAAAGAGCAAAGCCAACAAATTGTTGCATAAAGGAGAATGAGATCCAAATTGTAAGGGAATTGAAGTTCGCTAGTTGAAGAATGCAAAGGCATGTATGGTTAAAAAAAAACATAGGAACACTTACAAAAATATCCGTTGTGACTCGGTTGTATTGTGTGTTTCAATGAGTAACATATAGTGGTTTATGCTTACTAGATTTTTTTTTAATGCACGCAAGTTTTCACATAAACACTTTTCTAAGGATACGTCTTTATGAAAGCAACAGATTCAATATAATTAAATATTATTTAATCAAAAAATAAATGTAAATTATTTTATGTTAAAATGAATTATAATGGTTAATTTTTTATTTCTTGTATTTTTTATTTTTTTATTTTACTTTATTATTATTATGTATTTAGATAAGTATATAGGTTAAAATACTTCTAAAAAGTATATGATCCCATTACAAATAACTTTAGAGATTACAAATAACTTTAGAGATGACCAAGGGGATAGTGTATTTCTTGTAAATATTATTTAGGTCGAAATTGCTTATTGATCATGAAGTTAAGACTTAAAACTACTTTTGTTTGGCTAAGAGCTCATCTTGCTCAGATGTAGGGAAATAGGTTAACTATCCAAGACTTCAAGATATGTGGAAAGAGTGAAAGTTTACTCCCTTATGGACCATAATGGATTATTTTAGGTGGTGTAGTTTTTTTAAAATAATAGTGATGAGTTAATCTCCTTAACAAGCAATGATAACTATCCTTACTACCAATTGACAACTGAATTATAATAGGTTTTGCTACCTTCAAATACAAAAAATAAAAATAAAAAAATTTCATTTCAAATTATAATTTAAAAAAAAATATGACACCATAACTAAAATCAATATAACTTAAAAACCATAACTACTATATTATTTTATAAAATTTAACATAACACACTCTTGAAATTAAAATTTCAATCATTTTAAGGCAAAATACTTTCACTCACCTACTAATCAACTCAAATAATGTGTACATTTCAATAAAAAAATTCTTTAATAAAATATACATCTAATATACATCTCATAATGTTAAAATTATGACAAGACTAAAATTCAATTTAAAAACATTACTATATCATGAGACAATAAAAAAAAAAATATTATTAACATAACATAAAACAAATATTCCTAACACAACAAAATATACATCTCATAATGTTAAAATTATGACAAGACTAAAGTTCAATTTAAAAACATTACTCTATCATGAGACAATAACATGAGACAATAAAAGAAATATTCTTAACATAACATAAAACAAATATTCCTAACACAACATATTATTTAACGGCAAAGAACCCAATGACCCCATCTAAATGATATTCTAAATTTTGGTAACATTTCAATTATTATATTTATTTATTTAGAGACGTAAGGTGTTATTAAAATAATTTCCATAAAAGAGATCGAGATCTATATAAACCAAGGAGAGTTGTGTACCAACAAGTCTTTGCCAAGAAGATGTAGAAAGCTAGTGGATCATTTGATTCAACTCCGAAAGTATAGAAGTTAGAGTTAGCCTAATAAGTCTAATGTTTGGTGATTTTGGATTCGACTTTTAAAGTATGGGAAGGGAGAGTTAGCCAAACATGGTTATTGTTTTTTAATTTTTTAATGAAATATGCATCTACAAAAAGCATGGAAAATAAGAGCTAGGTGATTTTTACTCGACTCCAAAAGCGTGAGAAGGGAGAATTAGCCAAACAAGGTTACAGTTTCCTAATTTTTTAATGAAATCCTCATCTACAAAAGCAAAATCATGGGAAGTGAAAGCTAGCCAAATGAAGCTACTGTTTGGTGATAATTTAATGAAAATAAGCATTGTTGTATGGTGATTTTTAATGAAACAAGTGCTCAAAGACACGGCTGCCAAGTGCCACTATGAGACACCAACACCAAAGCCACCTCCAGACATTGAAAAGGGGCTTATGGACTTTATGCGTCCAAAGACATTAAACATTTAATGTTTGGGAATTAATGCTAAGTTGAAACTTAACATTAATTCACCTTGCTCACTGCATATTCAATTTATTTAGTTTCAAACCCTCTGTTTCCTATGTTTGAGAAGCCTCTTGCCTCGATATGAGGCCAAATAAGAGGTCAAACATAAAACCTTGGATAAATGAATGAAATACAACTTAAAAAAATGCACGAGTTAACCAAAACTTTATGTTAAAACATGGAAAGGCCATCGGTTCTTGTGCATGATTAATAGAAATGCAGAAACCCGTTTACTAATAGTCCCTATTGCCCAAAGGGAAGGGACTAATAAGCATTACATTAATTACCATTTTGTTGGTTTTTTTAATGAAATACTCATTATCAGTTCTTTTTTTCAAAGTTTATAGTGATCTATAATAAAAGAACGAAGATGTATATATTTTCCAAAACTGGAACAGATTACACAAACTTAACAAAAGGAATATTAGGCGTTGGCAATAGCTACATCAACATTAGGCCTAGACAAATGTTAAGGAACAACAAATAAAGACCTCTCCACATATTTAATGGTCCACTAATACTTCACTTTATATTTTATAATTTAATAAAGGCTACTATTTTCCCAAAGTAACTTTTTGTGGTTTGATACTCATCCTCCTTAATGAGATGACATTTATGCATTTTGTGGTTTTCTCAACGACCTGACACTTACGTGATGAAAATATGAGAGGAACAGTGGCCTATGCAAAGTTTCCTGCTCAACGAGCTGACATTTATGCATTTTGTGGTTTCCTCAACAACATGACACTTACCCGATGAAAATATGAGAGGAACAATGGCCTATGCAAAGAGTTTCAAGCACATGACAGGTAGTTATGCATCCATGTGTACATGCATGTTATATCCAAGACTAACATGAATTTTAAGCTAGCAAGTTTCATTATGAGGGCCTCACGATTCAACATGTAAGCTTGGTAGCAACACAAATCACATGTTTGAGAGAAAGTGTGTGGGTTTTGTCACATGTATGAGAGCAAGTGTGCGGGTTCTATCACATGTATGAGAGCAGGTGTGCGGGTTCTATCACATGTATGAGAGTAGGTGTGCAATTTTCATGTAGCTGCCTCCATGTTGGCCACCATGGTGGAGGCTTGTGGGCTTGTTCTTGGTGAGTGTGCCGAGAAGATGAGCGAGGGAGGACATGGGTGGAGCCTAAAAATTTCAGAACTAGCGAATTGTTGTTCGAGGCCATCTACAAAAAAGGCTTTCACATACTTCAAGAGAACATACAGAAAAGGCTTTCAAATACTCGATAAGGTCAAATTTCTTCAACATACTATTTTCAGAGCTAGCATATTTGCAGGAATCCCTGGAATTAGTAGGTATGATAAAGCTCCCATTGTCTTGCTATTATGCAGTTTAGCTTCTTCATTGATACCCATATTAAAAACCTGCCAAAATTTTGCTTTGAAGAGCACACAACACATTGGTTTGAAGGTGTTTTTTCTCAGAATCAAATAGCAAGCAAGCATTCTTGTTTCAAATAATTCCCTAATCCTTTGCTTCTAAAGATGCGAAACTTTCTTGAATTTGTCAACAAGGGTGAACTGTTCGACCAAATTATGAGTGTTTATCTGTAGTATTGTAAGCGTTTGTAGTTTTAATGTCATGTGATTTTAAAACTTCAACTTAAACTCCCTTTTCTATATGCAGTCGTGTAATGGGAAGCTGGAGGAAAGAAAATAAAGAAGGTACTTCTAGCTACTTATCAACGCCATAGGATATTTCCACAACAAGGCTGTTTACCATAGAGATTTGAAGGTATCTTGTTGAAACTTGTGTTATAATTTTAATAGTTACAATTATCTTCTTTAAAATTCATTAACAATTGCATGTAATAGGATTACTAAAAGATAAACAATCACAAAACACAAGATATATCCTGGGAAACCCTCGTGGGGGAGAAAACCCAACAACCAATTCTTTAGTATAGATACCTTCAACCAATACAATGTCATGTTATAGCTCTCCACAAATAGACCAAGACCAAGATACCAAAGACCAAGAAACCAAGACCTCCTGCACTAGACCTCCTTTTCTATGCTCCAAATACACAAGAGAAAGCGAGTTGTGTGTGTATACAAATGAGAGGAACTCAACCTCTATTTATACATATAACTTGACTCCCGAAAAGATGTAACCCTAAGATGGACCGTTTTGACTTTTACAATAAGGATAACAATAAAATAATAATTTATTTTGAGCCGATTTATACAATAAGGTTACAATAACCTTCTTGAGGTTTGACCAATACAAATAGAAAAGAATATCTTCCATAGTTACATCAAAATATCAACACTCCCTCTTAACTAGGAAGGTATTCTTTGTTGCCACACGAGCTCATGACCATTGACTGTTGACCATATGAATCTATACATCATTGGATATCCATAGTACAACATGAATTCACAACCAATGCAAATTCCAAGGCCTATGGATAACTCTCAAATAACTTCAACATGCCACCATGACATCCACTACCTCGCAATGCATATGTACCTCATCATATGCACCCCTGTGACTTCATAGCCAATGCATCCAAGGCCTACGGGTAGCTCTCAAATAGCTACAACATATCCCCAAAACATCCACTATCCCGCAATGCATCTGTACCTCATCACTCCCTCTGAAGAGGGACCACACCAAGCTTTTCCCTCAAGTGCTCGAACATCTTCCTCGTCAATGGATTGGTCAACATGTTTGCAACCCGCTCCTCGACAGTCACGTACTGGAACCTCATTGCTCCCCTCTACACCATATCCCTAATATAGTGATATTTGATCGCGATATGCTTCGATAAGGTACCCTTAATGTACCTTATCACATGTTTTGTTGCAACCAAATGAAAATGCTTGGGGTGCTCCATATATTGACTCAGGGTGTTCACAACAAAACATATATCCAATCTCGTGTTCGTCAAGTACATCAACGAACCCACCATCTTCCTATATAAAGTAACATCCAAAATATCTGAAGTTGTATCATGTAGAAAATTTAGATTTGATGCCATAGTTGTAGCCATTGCCTTGCAATCCAACATCCCGAACCTCTTTAGGATTTCCACTGCATGCTTCCCTTGATTCAGAAAGATCTCATCTTGTCTCTGCCATACCTCAAGACCCAAAAAGTAATGCATCATCCTAAGATTTTTCATCTCAAACTCAATAGTCAATTTTCTCTTACACTCTGAGATGAGATTTTCCACACCTGTTAGAAACAGGTCATCCACATACAACAATAGTATTACCAGACCATCATCCACAACCTTAAAGTAAAGGTTAGGATCTGCACTGCTCTTTGTAGATCCTAATATCATCAAAAAATTGTCGATCCTACCATACCATGCTCTAGGTGCCTACTTTAATCCATATAAATCCTCCTTCAATATGCACACATGCGTCTTCCTGTCATGTACCTTGAACCCTTGTGGCTTCTCCACATATACTTCCTCTTTTATTTCTCCATTCAAGAGGGTTGTCTTCACATCCATCTGATGCACCTTCAATTTCATTACTACGACCAATGAAAGTATAGTCCTGGTCAAGGTATATCTTTCCACAGGAGAAAATGTCTCCTCATAGTCAATGCCCTCCTTCTGAGAGAATCCTCGAGCCATAAATCTATCCTTATGCTTTTCAATACTACCATTAGTTGCATGTTTCATTTTGTAGATCCATTTTGAACTTACTATTGATTTCTCCTTCGGTCTGGGGACCACATCCCAGACATAATTCTTTACTATGGATTGATATTCCTCCCCCATGGAATCCTTCCATACCCTCTTTTTTGCATCCTCTTCATAACTGGATGGTTCAACATCCATGATATCACACAAACATGCCACATAGTTGGAAAACGGTTTTGGCTTCTTACTTTCCCCGAGATATTTTTTTGGGGCACCATATCTTTCTGCATTTATGATGAGCTCCTGTGCCCAAGATGGTCTTCACTTGTGAGAAGGCATATTTGTTGGCCTCTGAGGTTCTACCATGTCATTATCCTCATGAATGACTTCTTCTGGTTCAACTGCTTCTGCCTCTGGAACTCTAGTAACTTCATTCTCCTCCTCATGAACCTCTTTTGCACATTCATGTTTTGATTTGTTGAAAGTTGCACTCTCATCAAAGGTGACATCCCGACTAATATCAACTTTTTGGTGACCGAGTATATATATCCTATATGCCTTCAATGTGTCACTGTAACCGACAAATATTCCATTCTTTCCAGATGGATCCAATTTTGTCCTCTTTTCCTTGGGGACATGCACAATTACGGGGCAACCAAATATCCTTAAACGGATTACTTCCAACTTCTCTCTTGAAAACATCTCCTATGGTGTCTTGTTTTCAAGTACTTTGTGGGGACTTTTGTTCTGCACGTACACTGCAGTCTTTGCTACTTCTGCCAATAGATGCATAGGTAGATCTTGATCATGCATCATAGCCTTCACTGCTTCCATAATCGTTTGATTCTTCCTTTTTGCTACTCCATTCTGCTGAGGATTGTAGGGAGTAGAAAAATCGCTCTTAATCCGAGATTCCTTGCAATATTCTTTGAATTCCTCTTAAGTGAATTATCCTCCATTATATGATCGCAAGGTCTTTATCTTCCACTCTATCAATTTTTCTACCAGTGCCTTAAAATATTTGAATTTGACAAACACTTCATCTTTTTCCTTCAACAAATAGATCCAATTTTTACATGAGTAATCATCAATAAAAGACACATAATATACATACCCTCTTAGTGAAGTTGTTGACATCGTTCCACACACATCTGGGTGCACGATGTCCAATACTCTTTTGTCTTTGTTAACGATGTTGGGAAAGGAGTACTTCACGTTCTTTCCTTGTGCGCAACCTTTGCACACGTTGTCTGTTTTTTCCTAGATATCTGGTAGTCTTGTCACCATCTTTCTCACACTCGATAGGGCCTTGTAATGTAGGTGAGAAAATATCCTATGCCATAAGTTATTGGTATTCACAATGTCATGAATTAATGTTGAATCTGATCGCCCTTTCAATTTGTAGAGTCCTCCCTCTTGAACTCCAATCGCCACAACATCATCAAAAGTATTCCCTCTAGGCCACATAAGAACTTGTACATCAACAAATGCAACCCTATAACCCTTCTCATCCAATGTTGAAATCGAGAGAAGGTTCTTCAATCGAAGAACATAGAGAACTTCCTTCATCTTTATTGGCTTTCTTGACTCTAACTTGTAGAAGGCTTCTCCTACTCCTTTGATCAGACACTGATAGTCATTTACCAATTTCACCTTGTGTGGTGAATCCTTATGAGTAAGGTTATACAATGATTCTTTATAACCTATCATGTGCTTGGAAGCACCATTGTCCACCATCCAAATGTCACTTCCATGAGTGAGAATTCCTATAAGGGATGAGATAAGAGCATACTCCTCATCACTTGATTCATATTCATTTGCAACCTTCTTGCATGGCTCATCATATTCAGTTGTATGAACATGATTCCTTTTACCTCCTTTCTTTTCCCTTGGTCTCTAAATGAGGGAACAATTCCTAGAAATGTCTCCCATTTTATGACAACAAAAACATCTAATATTTGGGTTATTTCTTCGGCCCTTCTTAAACTTCTTGGGTGAGGAGGGTTCTTTTTTTCTCTTTCCTTTCCTGGTGTGGGAGGCTAGGGATTGATCATCATCTGTCATCTTTTCTTATCTTGTTGTCATCCTTGCCTCTTCTTGGTTGCAATCTTCCCATAACCTATTGAACTTGGGTAGATTCCTTCTTGAGCATATCCCTTGAACAAATGCATCCCATGACCTTGGGAAGCCATTCAAGGTGGTCATCACCATTTATTCTCCATTCAATGTATCACCAATGGCTTCTATATGCTCCTTGATCTNCCTATTGAACTTGGGTAGATTCCTTCTTGAGCATATCCCTTGAACAAATGCATCCCATGACCTTGGGAAGCCATTCAAGGTGGTCATCACCATTTATTCTCCATTCAATGTATCACCAATGGCTTCTATATGCTCCTTGATCTAGTTCACTCTTGAGAAGTAAGAGTGGATGGTTTCTGAATTTTTCAACCTCTCATTCTTTAACTAAGTTCTCAAGGTCATTCTTCAGTTGATGTTGTTTCCTTCAAACAGTTGGGTTAAGGCATCCATCATTTATTTTGGAGTGGATAATGAAGATATGTGATGAATAAGATGGTCCTTAATGGAGTCTGCAATAATCCTCTTTTCTTTGACCATATCCTTCTTTTTCTTTGCTTTAGCCTCATCTCTCTATGGTTATGAAACCTCTTCTTTAGTGAAATTCTCTATATCATGTTCTTCTAGGAGTAGGGATACTCTGTACCTCCAGGCTCTAAAGTTGTCATCTCCCTCCAACTTCTCATCAATATTGGTTCTGGTAGTTATCCTGCCCCTAAATAAAAAACTATGGATTCTGAAGATCCGATCCAGGGAAAATATGTGCTCCACTAGGGCACACTTGTTGGTGGTATTTTCTTGTCCAGAAACCACTCCTATTAAGAAAAATGGATCCTTTTGTCTTCTAGATCTACGAATTATGTTGTATTCAGGCCTATTCTGATACCATTTTATAATTTTAATAGTTACAGTTATATTCTTTAACATTAATTAACAATTGCATGTAATAGGATCACTGAAAGATAAAAAATCACAGAACACAAGATATATCCTGGAAAACCCTCGAGGGGGAGAAAACCCAACAACCATTTCTTCAATATAGATTCCTTTAACTAGTACAATGTCATGTTATAGCTCTCCATAAATAGACCAAGACCAAGATACCAAAGACCAAGAAACCAAGACCTCCTATTCTAGACCTCCTTTGTTATGATCCAAATACACAAGATAAGGTGGATCATGTGTGTATACAAATGAGAGGAACTCGACCTCTATTTATACACATAACTTGAATCCTGAAAAGATGCAACCCTAAGAGGGGTTGTTTTGACTTTTACAATAAGGATAAAAATAATAATTATTTCTTTTGAGTCGATTTATACAATAAGATTACAATAACCTTCTCAAGGTTTGACCAATACAAATACAAAAGAATTTATTTTTTAGTTACATCAAAATATCAACACCTTGGACCACATATACCGTAGAAGCAAAATAAGCCAAAAATGGAGAAGGTAGAGGCTTTGAAATTTCATACTGACAGATAGAGAATTGGCTCTAGAGATTGCAGGGGTGACACAGTAAATCCCAGGTTTCCAAGTCACCAGTAGAAGGTTGAATAAGACAACCATAGTCCAAAGAATAAAGAAAAGAAATATGCACCACCGAATGTCTCACTCTGTTCCTTCTATGCCATAGACGATGCCAAGACTAAGATCGAAACCATTTTCTCTAAAACTGTTTCCTGCGCTGACATTCTCGCCATAGCAGCTAGGGATGTTGTTCTTCTGGTTACTCTTTGACTTCATTTCTCTAAATATACCTTGCAAAATAAAAAATAAAACTAAGGTATATGGGATTGATTGATTAGTAACCTTAACAAAAATTTAACAGGCAGGAGGCCCACAATGGGACGTTCTCAAAGGATGAAATGACTTAGTCGTCTCTAGGGAAAACAATACGAGGAATTTACCATCTCCCACCTTCAGCATCTCTCATCTTATTCAAATATTTTCCCTCTGTAGAATTTATCTCCATAATATCGTAGCATTGTCCGGTAATTATTACATATTATCTCCACGATCTATCTATTCTCTTCTCTGGTTGTATAATGACTGATATTATTGATGGATGAATGCAATCATCGACAACAGGTGGGAACACGTTGGGGTTCTCTCATTATTCTTCCTTCGAGAGTAGAGTCCACAAATTCAACGCTACGCATAATGTCGATCCGACCATGGAGCCACACTTTTCACAGAATCTATGCAAGGTCTGCCCACAACCCAACACCAACCGCAACGTAGGATATTTTCTGGATTCCACCACTACTCACTTTGACAACGCTTACTTCCAAAATCCGGTACAAGGAAAGGGAGTGTTTGCCTTTGACCATGCATTGTTATTGCAAAATGGTCAAACAAAGGCCATTGTGGAGAGATTCGTGAGTGATGAGAAGGCCTGAAAACACTTACTTCCAAAATTTGGTACAAGGAAAGGGAGTGTTTTCCTTTGACTAGGCACTATTCTAATAGAATGGTCGAACAAAGGCCATTGTGGAGAGATTCGTGAGTGATGATAAGGCCTTCTTCAAAGCTTTCAAAACCTCCATGCTCAATATGGGGAGTGAGAAATGACGACACCATACTAAGCAACCAAGCAATTGTTTATAGTACTTGTCCGAGACATGGAAGTGACCAAGTGTTCAAAGACACGACTGCCAAGAAATATGCCAAGTGCCACTGTGAGACACCAACACCAAAGCCACCTCCATAGATTGCAAAGGGGGTTATGGACTTTATGCGTCCAAAGACATTAAACATTTAATGTTTGGGAATTAATTCTAAGTTGAAAGTTAGCATTAATTCACCTTGCTCGTTGCATATTCATTTTATTTAGTTTCAAACCCTATATTTCCTATGTTTGAGAAGCCTCTTCCCTCGATATGAGGCCAAATAAGAGGTCAAACATAAAACCTTGGATAAATGAATGAAATACAACTTAAAAAATGCACGAGTTACCCAAAAATTTATGTTAAAACATGGAAAGGCCATCGATTCATGTGCATGATTAATATAAATGTAGAAAACCATTTACTAATAGTCCCTACTACCCAAAGGGCAGGGACCAATACGTCTTTCAACTATTACAATTTAATATATATATATAT